>PVLD010009722.1:0-75191 GCA_004027595.1 Dinomys branickii | reverse complement strand
TGTTTCTAAAATAAAAAAAAAAAAATGAGTGGCGAGTCATGGGAAGATCCAGGTAAAACAGGCTGGGACTGAATTCTGAGCCTGTAGGACCCAGGGGCCTGGTGAGGGGTGGAAAGTGCACTGTGTTCGGTTTGGCTGTGTGCTGGGTTTCCCTGCAGTAAAGCTGTGCACCTCTGCAGGTTGGTGGAGGATGGACACGAACGCCTCAGTGCACGGGGCTCAGGCTCAGCCATTCCCAGCTGAGTGTCACCCAGGACCAGGCGGCTCCTCTTACAGGGAAAGTGGCGGGGAGAGGCCTCTGAGGAATCAAGCAGGTTCTGAGTTCCAAACGATGAATGAAAATGGAAGGGAGGCCATGATTACACAGGGGACGGGGTAGAGAGGTCCAAGGGAAGACAGAGGAGCTTGTAGGGAGAGGCCATCATGACACCCAGTAGTTAGTAAACCTAATCTGCATTAATAAAGATATGTATACTTTAGGGGAAAAAAATCAGACCTAAAAAAGTCCCAGCTGCCACTACTTGCTGGCTTGGTCAAATAATCTGGTCCTCAGTTTCCTCGTTTGTAAAACAGAGTGAAAAAGCATCTTCTTTCCCTTGGACTGCGGTGAGGACTCGCTGTGGGGCGGAAGGAAGGTCCCGAGCATGGCGTGTGTGGCCGGTCGCAGCCTCACGCCTTGCTGTGGCTCCAAGTGCCGACAGTAGCCATCAGACAAGCCCCGGCCTCAGTCGCGCGTGAAAGGCCACGGGCTCCCAAAAGCCCTCAAAATGATAGAGGTGAAAAGCAAACTAGAACAGCTGTCCTTCGGCGAGCGCTCTGGGGTGCGTGGCCAGCCCCTGCCCAGCACGCTGAGGTCATCTCACTGTGATGCTCACGGTCACCCAACGAGACCTCTCACGTGGCCTGCATTCAGGATTTTCTTAACATCACTGATTTTTAAAAATGCAGCAATCATACGCTTTCCCCTGTTGACCCGAACACAAACCCAGTTCCTGAGACTCTGGAACAAACAGGACCTGGTGATCATACACCAGTGGCCAGCTTGGAGATCGGTCACTGGGCGATGGCTCGTTCCCAGCTGTCCTGGGCATAGGAATGGGACAGAGCAGACGGGTCAGGAGCCTTCTGCGTGTGCCCAAGGAGGACTGGAAAAGGTGAGGGCCGTGCCGCTATCCCCAGCCTCCCGCCAGGGCGCCCTAGTTGGTTTTGGCCTTGGGGTGCCATGATAACCCCTTTTCCGTGCCTTTGGCAGCTCCAGTACACCAAGTTCCTTTCTGCATCTCCGAAGCTGCGGCCACAGCAGGGAGCTGTGGATGCCTCTCCGCAGCCCCTGGACGAGCCCCCCTACTCCGCACTCGCTATCACAAAGACAAGAAGGGCCATTCATAATTTAAGCCAGCCCTTGCTTCCCTACACCACCACCACCATGAGCCGGGTGCTGGAGGAAAAACTGAACTCTCTCTCCTAGGATACAGTGAAGATCAAGCAGAATCTCATTAAGGCTCACTTCAAAGATTCGTCCTTTATTTCCATACAAACAAGTTTAAATTATTGTGCGTGAATCTGCTGTTAGCAGGGCCTCTGTTCCATTATGCATGATCCCTTACTGCTGGCATCATGAATAACGGGCAGCGTGCTATTAGCGATTTCCAGTAATCTGCTAAACTCGGGGAGTGGTCACGTCACCAGGTTAAAGTTCTGTCGCTGCGTATTTATTTTATTTCTTACTCAAGCTCTATGGCTCTGGCTCATCAAAACAGGTGTTAGGGTCTTCTTGTAATTAAACAGTGTAACATATGCTTTGGCTGTATTTTCTTTATTATTATTTAATATTTATTGAGCATTTACCGTGTGTTAGGAATAGCACTGAGGATACACCATCCATGCATAATATTATTTACTTTTCACTAGAATCCCTGAGATAGCACAGTTTCCATCTCCATCTTTCAGGTGAGAAAACTGCCAGGGAGGATAAATGACCACAGGTAAAACTCTTAAGTGACAGGGATGATTCACATGAATCCGTGAGACTTTGGGTACACCTAATTAGAACCTACATTCTTTTTCCTATTCCATGCTTTTATTTTCTGAAGAGCTTCTACAGATCCCCTCTCACTGGGGAAGCGGGTGTTTTGATGCCACTTTTATGGATGGGAAATCTGATTCTCAGGAGGTGGGCCGATTCCTCAGAACAAGATGATTTTTGTGTAAGTACTCTTTGCCTCCACTTGATCTCAGATACATTGGACAGTCTACTTGGGTATGGTGACTGTGCTATTACTTCTGGATTGTTTAGGGATTTGGAGAAAGATTTCCTCAGCATTCACATTCTCATTTGGTCCCTGTCTGTGGGTGCTCCTTAGAGAAAAAGTACATATGCCAACTCACTGAGTGACTGGACAAGTTATTTAACTTCCTTTACCTCAGTCATATCATCTGTATAATGGGAACAAATACCCTCCTCTTTCAGGAGCATTGTTGGGAATAAACTGGATAGTATATATACTAGAATAGATTAGATAAAATAATAGAATAAACTTAATAGAATAAACTAGATAGTATATATATATATATATATAATATTTTATTTTTATTACACAGTAGCTGGCAAGTATGTGTGGGCTACTATTTTTGAATTATTCCCTTAGAGATGATTAATGCCGCCCAACATGTGTACCTCCTGTTCCCTCAAGTCACCATCCACACTGGCACATCTTTTCTTGGTCCTCTTTCCTTTGATGTTCTATTGCTCAACCAATGAGGTCCCAGTTTATTTTAATGTTCTTTTTATTCCTGTAGCCTGGGACAGCCACTGGCCAATGGCACATCCACATGGCCGAGCTCATGACCTCTTGAAAGATGTTAAGATAGTTTGAAAAACTGATTACAAGTATTGTCTCACAGCCCAAGCTCAGATTACTGAAAAACACTTGGAGGGGAAGTTTGCATTGGCCACAGCTCTTATTTTTAACCTCTTGAATTAGCTGATGTCAAAAGCAGATCCATTGTCAAGACAGGAAATGCTAGGGTCCTCTGGAAAATGTCTTAATAATTTCCGCATTATTTATTCAAGCTATTTGGCTAGCTCGATGGGGAATGCTTTTCCCATTTGGAAATGTGTCACCGAATGCCCTGGACAGGAAATCAAGTCGAGGAACGTCCGCTGAGAAATGGCCTCGCCTCCCTGAGCACACCCAGCACCTTCCTGCAGACTTGGCTCCTGCCCCATCCGCATCTGTGGTGCTTCCGGCCATGCCCACGCGTCTGCTCTGACCACATAGGTCCAGGTGCCTTCAGTTTCTCAACATCAGACTCACGGTCACACTTCTCTTACCCCAGAAACTGCTCCACGGCACAGAGTGTTGATATTACCCTGTGCGCTTTCTGAAGAGCTGCTAGGAAATTATTTCGCGGGCTGTGTTGAATGTTATTTGTCTTTATTATTATGTTTTTCTGTCATTTCAGCTTCTGTTTCACGTGCCCAAACTCCCATTCCTTCCTTTGAAAGCTCTTCTACCTTCCCTTCCTGCTGCAGAGAACTTTGCTTCCCTCGAGTGGCTCTTGGGCCTTGTTATTTACATCAAGGAAATGGGTGAGAGGATTACTGAGAGGAGCGGATGCCCCCTCATTCATGCACAAGTACCACAAAGGAGCTGAGCTAGGGGAAGGCAGGAGGGAGAGGAGTGGGGAGAGGGAGAGAGGAACAGCGCCAGAGAGGGCTGGGCTTGGAAGGGACGGTGGAACATTTCTGGGTGAGTTATCAGGGACAGCTGGTATTTCATGAGCTGTGCGGTTATGAGGGAGGTGGGCGGTGAAAAACTCTGAAGAGCAATTTTTAAAGAATAGACACCCCCATGCCTTTGGCATTTCGGGGGAGGCTGGAATAAGGATTTATGATGTTTTGCAAATATTTTATATGTTGGATCAGCATTTCTCATGAGGACAACACCCATGCCAGACTGTCCCAGCCCTCGTGAGTCAGCGTCTGCGTTAGGATGTGCGTGTGCACCCTCTGACCCCCAGCCCTCAGCACATACAGCCTGTGGACTATAAGCTTCTTGAAGGCAAGGTTTGGGTCTCATTTCCACTTATGTCACCCATGGGCTTTGGTCATATTTAGATTTGGGACAAATGATGCTGATTTATCTACCTCTTGTTTAAAGAAATATTATCTCCTCACCCTGACATGATCAGATGACCAGGAAATCCAGATAGAACCCAGGGCAGTGACTGGAGGCAGATGCTTCACAGTGAACCCAAGGTTCCGGGTGCCGGGAAGACTGTCCGTCAGCAACAGGCACACACGCAGGAAGTCAGCTGTGACCACAGCAGAGCACAGAGCAGGAGCCCACTGGACTCAGAAGCTGTTCATCTACATTTTAGCCTGGTCGCTTCCAAACATGCAGCCTGGGACAAGTTCTTCAACCTCACTGATCATCTGTGTCCCTATCAGACCCCCTCCCAGCATCAAATGAAAGAGAGAGCAACATGGCTCATGTTGGCTAAATTGATTGAATCACAGAGTGCAAGGAGCAGGAAATACATGAAGAAATCACCTGTCCCTGAGATGGGGAATAATTCTTTCCAGTACTGGAGATTGAATTCAAGGCTTTCACCCTAAGTTACATTCCCAGCCCTTTATAATTTAATCTTGTTTCAAATTCTGGGGCAATGTCTCACTAAGTTGCTAAGTTTCCAAGGCTGGACTCAGTTTTGGCTGTCTGGGGTGGGCGGTGCTCTTGACATCTGGAGGGCAATGGTCAGGGTGCAACTAAACATGCTGTGGTAGACGGGACAGCTTTGCACAATGAAGGCTTACCCTGCCCAAGATGCCCATAGTGTCCATTTGTTCTGAAGGATTCTAAGTCTGAGTCTCAGTAGGAAAGAAGGCGGTGATTGATTAGTGATGTCTGCTTGGTATACAGGAGATGGGGGTGGTGTGCACCTGTGTTTGTTACCAGGACCCAGGGCCAAGAAGAGGCGATGAAAACCTAGGTAGCTTTTAAAGGCACATGGCAAGCGGGTGGGAGTGCTCAGCCACAATCGATTGCTTTTTGACCTGCAAGATATTACTCAAGTGCAGGAACTGGGCTGGTCTGTTTGGCTGCCGCATTTTCAGCATCTAGAGCAGTTCCTGCACATGGCGGACCTTCAGCTGACGCCTAATGGACGAGTAGTTGAGCTGCTCTTGGAAAGAGAGCTGTTTTACCGTCCCAGCACCCAGCAAGTTTTCTTAATGCCCATAAATTTATTTTCAGCTTCAACAATACATGTGAAAATAACAAAGCTATGGAGAACAGGAAAACACTTGAACACCTATCACCTTCTTTTCGAATAATGATCATTTTCTCGCCAAGGAAGAATGTTGCTTGTTCTCTGCTTTCCTTTGTTCCAAGTATCATCTGGGGATATCTGCGTGTAGAATTCTCGACTCTGTTCTGAGACCCTGGTCCGGAGACTACTGCCTATGCCTGTACCACCGCCTCCAGGATGACTAGCAGGTCTGTTGTTAGTCACATGGTATCTCAGTTTTGTATTTTTAAAACCTGGAACAAACTATTTATACCTCTTCCTGCCCACCCGGATGGAAGGGATGAGATGCAAATTCTGGAACTAGTTGGAGGGCTTGGGAGTGGCAGAACCCTCCCTTCCTTAGCATGTGCAGGGCCTGGGTTTAGTCCCCAGCACTGCCAACAAAAGTAGTTGGAATTTTAATAGTGGCCAACTGCACTTTTTCAGCTTTTACTGTGTGTGCGCATGTGTAGTTCTGCATGGTTTGATCCCCTGTATGGTTTTGAGTAACCACCACCACAACCAACCAAGACACAGGACTTCTCAGGACAAACAGAGAGGAATGATATTAACAGCTACCATTTCTTGGGCATCAAGTACTCTGCTGGGCATTTTATGGATATTATGTTATTCAACCTTCACAACAATGCAGCAGGTCAGATGCTATATGTGTTTCACAGAGAAGAGAACTCAGGCTCAGAAAGCAGAGGTAGCTTTGCAACTGGTCACCCGCCCAGGTAGTGAAGAGCAAAATTACATCTGCTGGGTGTCAAAGCTTGCCCTGTTTTAATAAATCCGTGTTGGGATTATATTTAGGACCAATCACCCTATAATTATACCGTTCAGAGACGACTACACTAAACAGTACGGTATATTTCATTCTATCCTTTTCTATCCTGTGTAGATTTAAACCTAGCTGTGATGAATCTGTTTGCACAATTTCTGTTTCACTTTTTCTTGTCTTTCATCATATTTTAAAAACATCATGAACACTCTTCAAGATGATCATGTTCAAAGACCACCCAATATCCTATCGTTCCATCATGGAACAAGATTGCTCTGGTGTCTGTTTGGCCGATAAAATTCCTTCCAAAGTTTCATTCATATAAGGATTGCCACAGTGATCATCTATGTATACAGTGTGTATGGCCAGTTCCAAAGCTGTTTTTAGTACTAAATTCCTGAGATATGGAATGACTGGACAAAACATGCAAAACATAACAGTCAATTCATGTTGCTTAAACACTCAGAAAGCAATGTCTCTAAAATATGGTACTCACTACTTCCAATCAGGAGCTGGCTATGCATGGCTTCTAGGACAAATCTAACTCTGCTGCCTGGGTGTTCTATGTTAGTAAAGTTTTATTGGGACATGGCTCTGTTCATTTGCTTATATGTTGTCTATGGCTACTTTCATAATGCATAAAAGCCAGGTAGTTGTCATAGAAACTGGATAGCTGGCAAAGCTGAAAATATCTGCTCTGTGTCTCTTGATAGAAAGAGCTTGTTGGCCTCTGCTCTGGAGGAAAGCTGTGCGTGAGATAATAGGGACAAAATTTTGCTGTAACAACTATACAAAGCGCAACCTTCTCACTATGGCCTGTGCTGGAGACAGGGTGCTATAATGGACAGCGGAGTGGGTGGGAGCAAGCTTTGAGATTCCTTGCTCTTTTGTGCAACAGGAGCAGGCACACGGGATGTCTGGTAAGCGTTTGTTGTTGGCTGTGTTGACTGTTGCCACTGCTAAGCATGGAGTCAACAGTAAGGATGGTGACTTCCCCACCCTCCCCTAGTTTTGCACTGCTCTTGGAATTCACCCTGGCCGGATAACTTCCCTTCCACACCACTGATATACACAGAGAAAGCAGCACTACTATTTAAATTCTCCAAGATCAAGGATATAAAAGAAAGGCCGCCCCTGGCCCCTTAAGACAACCAGATAAATCTCACGGCTTCCAAATGTGACTCTGTCACCCTGGGATTAATACCAAGTAATCCAGTGCCAACATCAAGACAGTGAAAATAAGCATTTACTCTCCCAGAAAATCATTTTATACTGATTACAAGTTGTAGCCTGTCACTAGGATGTGAATTGAAAATGTGCATATTTGCAAGGTTAATATTTCTCTCTAAAGCTGCTCTCTCCCTTGGCCCACCCTCCCACAGCGCAAAAGGATAGGCATTCCAAATAAATATTTGTTCTGAGACTTCTCTATTCCAACAAAGTGTTAACCACCATCTCATTCATCGGCATAAGGGCACAACAGCACGAGGACAAGCCGCAGGCACCTGGAGGAGGCCTTCCAACCGCGGCGCTACTGACACCTCAAGCCCGATAATTCTTCGTGCTGCGGTCAGCCCTGTGCCTCGGAGGCTCTGTAACAGCAGCCCTCGCCTCTGCTCACTAGATGCAGGCAGTGCCCCTTTCTCAGCTGTGACCAGCAGGACGTCCCTAGACATAGTAGAATGTCCACTGGGGTCAACGCACCCACTGTCGTAAACCACAGGCCTAGACATGTCAGAGGCAGCGGGAAGCCAGCCCAGTAACCCTCGGACAAGAGAGCACGGCCACCCACACGCCCTCAGTGTCACCTCTGCTGCTACCTTACCTTTCATCTTTCTACCCAAAGCATGCTGTGCTGTCGTGAGCATGTGCTGGTTCTTGCTACTCTACCTGGGGTTTACAGAAAATCGCCACCTCCACAGTGTCTTCCTGGCCAACAACCCTTTCTTCAGGGCTAAGCTGGTGTTAGACTCAGTTTCCCCTGATCTTACATCAGCCTTTCAATACGTGGTGGCGACGTAATCATGCATAAGCCAAGATCCAAGTCAGCACTTCATGCAAAAACTGCCTGTAACAAAACTAACCTGGGAGAATCCCTAAAAACCTCCCAAATATACTAGGAGTGGTTTTGTGGAGTTGATGCTGCTTAGTCACTGTTATGCCTGCCAATGTTAAGAGACACTGCGTTACCCTAGAGGAAGGTACACTAGGGTGAAACACTCCATGCCAGTGCGGGGACCTTCAGACATTCGTGCCTGTAGACAATCTCCAGTGACAGGTGATGAAAAGGCATCACATGCCAGGAGGTTTCTCTTTGCCTGTGGGGTTGGCTTCCTTCAGTCTTCACATGGAACCTCTATATCCTTAGTGTCAACAAATCATCCGCCATTGGAAGAATTAAACTAGTGATATATAGGAAAGTACCTAAATATGCTTACTGGTATGGAGTGTGCGTACACTGAGGCTCTCTGTATTTAGAACTAAATCTGCACTGGTCTCTGAAATTTACAAAGGTTTTTCCAATTGTTGCTTGTGTGTGCGTTGTGTGTGTATGTGTGTATATATATATGTGTGTGTGTGTGTGTGTGTGTGTTTTTTGGGGGGGTACTGGGGATCGAACTCAGGACTCTGTGCTTGCTAGGCAAGCGCTTATTCCACTGAGCTATATCCCCAGCCCATGTGTGTGTGTTCATTTTGGGGATGAACTCGGACCTCTGTACTGAGCCACATCTCCAGCCTTTTCTGTTTTTTATTTTGAGGCAGGGTCATACTATCTTCTTGTATTTCTTAACTGGTACTTTCTCTCCTGATTGTGACTGTCAGGCTCTTGCTTTTGGGCTCATGGCCTCCAGGGCCTGCGGACTGGGCTTTCCTTTTTGTTTGTTTTCATGTGCATGTCCCACTGCACTATGAGTCACTGGAAGACAGGGGCCTCGCCTCATTTGTACCCTAAAAGCCCATCACCAAGAAAATGCCCAATAACTGGCGTGAGATGTCATTTGAGCATAGGAATAAGAATCAGTCACATCTTTAGAACATTTTACTTGCAATTTGAAGATTGGTTCCCTGCCTAATAGAAACGCAGTAAGATACTGCATCATCTGGGGCCAGGGTACTACCTTACAAGGATGAGACACAGCCTTTACACATTGTAGGAGGTCAACAAATATTTGCTGTGTCATTGAGTTTTGAAACTTTTTAAAGCGGAGGGAAGACAGCAACAATGGCTTTGTTGAAGGAATTGGTGTGACGGGTGTCGTTAGGTCTGTTTGGTAGGTAAATTGGACCATACTTCTGTTTATCACCTATCTTGGCTTTTCAGGGCCACTCTGGCTAAATCAACTTGCAAGGCACCTTGAAATGTGCTGAGAGGTGATAGGGACGTTTCCAGTTTAAGGGGAGAGCCCCGGAGTTGGGCTGGGTTTTCCACAGTGGAGAATAAAAGAAGCCCAGGCATCCCTACTTTTGCCTCGATTTATCCCTGCTGGCTTTGGCCTAAATGGACAAGTGTCATTTCTTAGGATGGCTGTTTTGTCCTGTCCAGACTGATCCTGAACGCTGTGCTTTAATGACGCTTGAGGAAAGGAAGCCCAAAGCTAGAGGCCACCCCCAGGCACGCCTATGCAGAATCTAACACAAATACAACAGATGGAACATGAATCTGAAATCAGGACCCAGATGTTCCATGGCGGCTGCAGGCAGGAGCTTCCTGTGTCCTTTCATTTAGGGAGGCGTTGCTTCTTAGACCCCTGCTTCCTACACTTCATGGGGCGAATGCATGGGAAATTTTTACAGGAAGTGAGATCCTACGGTGCTGGATATGCCAGGAATTTGCAGGGGGACCTTAATGAAAATTCTGGTGAAAGTGATCACTCGGCTCTACTTCTAAGGAGCCTCTGTCTGGACAGGTGTGTGGAGTCAGAAGCCAAGGAGGGGGAAGTGGCAGCCATGTTCCAGACCCCTGACATCCGGGTGACCTCAGACAGTTATTTAATTCCAAGGTCCACCAGTGGGCTATTCACACCGAGGGAGGGGGAAAAAAAAAGAAATTTATATCCCTTTCGTGTATAAAAGGAAACAGATGTTATTTTCTTTACAAAAGAGCATTTCATTAAAAAAAAAAAGGCAAGGCGAGGGAGAGTTAACATAACCATTATTCTCCATCTCAGGAAAAGCAAATCCTGTTTGCCTGTCATTATAGAAGGTAGCGAAATCCTTTCATCCAGTGATTAGTTGTAAACATTCCACTGCCTTCTGGGAGCAGGCCTCTGTTTCCCATCTCACACTGAAGCCATTTTCTTAGACTAATGTTTTATACACACAGCTCAGATACAATGCAAACTCCGGGTACCCCAAAGGCAACGGGGCATTCGTTTATACTAAATCAGAAGTGTCACCCTTGGCAACCTGCAGCAGTGAAACATTTATTCAGTCTTGCATTCCTGGCACTTAGAATTATTTCTTTCATGCCTGATAGCCAAATTACAATATGGCAGGTTTCCCTGGAGCCATGGGATCATTAGTGCCAGCTCACAACATACTTTCAACTGATATGGCATTTCATGTACAGCTGCCAATCAAAAAATGGGATATGCAAATGGAGAGAGGAGCACGGGTGTACAGTTCCTGTACTGTGAGCTCCTCACAGATTTCCTTAATGACTAGCAGTCATTCTGCTGAGTGGAAGAAGTGGGAAGAACACAGAGGAAAATTCCCCCAGGAAGCTGGTTGCAACAGCCAGAAGTTTTTACATTTGATTTCCATATTTATCCTCCGCCTTGCCCCCTTTGTGTGTCTCTAAACAGTAGGCCTAAAAATGCTTGAGCAGGGCTCCTTGTATAAACACCAAGTCCTGTCGATGCAGTGGAAATTCTCAGGCCATGCTAAGATGAGAGTGCGGGGCTCCTTCTAGCTGGGAGACTCGGGGGCGGCCCTCCGTGGCTGGGGAAGGCAGCTCATATGGGGGCCCACTGATGCTGTGGGTGAGAACCTTGTCTCAAAGAAGAAGGCCAGGCTGCAACTATGAAGCCAAAGTCCTCGCCCAGGGCTGGCGTGAGGGAGCCCAGGTGGCTGAAGTGACCCGGCCCCTGCTCTTCCCTCCGGTCTGGGACACTCTCCAGCTTGGTTCACGAAACCCCAGCCTGCCAAGCTGAGCCTGGGCTTCAGATTCTAGGAGGTTCTAAGCTCCTGCCTGCTGTGGGTAGGTCCTGGGCTTTGTTCCCCCAGGCTGTCCTTACCTAGCACCCAGCTCAGCACTGGAGCTGACTGAAACCTCTCTGTCGCCTGGACCATTACCTGAGTAGAACTGTGTTTGGGAGCCTTCCATTAAAGAGGAGCCTATCCAGGATTTTAGAAACATCTCTGTGGGAGACGCTTGCTGCACCAATTCAATGTTTTCACGCTGTGCACATAGATCAGAATGTTATTTGGCATCCCACAAATACCCACCATTTTAATGTATCAATTAAAAATTAAAAAAAAAACCTTTAAAACCTACACCTCTGGTGACAGAGGAAGAGAAGAATATTCAGCAGGCGTGAGGGAGGCTGTCACACCCTGAGACGGGAGGGCGCGGTCCCCAATCTTCCCTTGCCTTTAAATCTGAGCCCTTTTCTCCCCACCCCACGGCTCCCCCCAGCTTTTTCCACACAGGGGGAGCCTGAGTGGTCCTGGGGTTCACCTCTGGCGTGGGGTCAGCCTTTTCGCTCCTGCGGGAGTGCAGCTATCTACTCAGTGTCTGTGGGATGCTAACATCTAAGTGTTCCTTTATTTTTCACTTCTGAGAAGCTGAGCTATCTCAAGCCAATAAAATGACATCCCCGATGATAAAATCCCTTTTATGAAAGGCTATCACTCTTCGGCTGGCTGTTTCCACATTATTCCTATTATACACGGACCCCTTTCCCTGCATGTCTAGATCAGGTCCATTCCTTTATTTTTACAAATGAGAAAATACCATGTCACTAGGCTGCAGGTTTCAGTGTAGCTTCTGTTTATGTCCAAGAAAAAGATGTGAGGATGCTAAGCAGGGCAGCTACTGCTGAACCCACCTCTGTTTTATCTGGATACTGGTCAGGCTGCATTTTCACTGTATCTAGGTGAAGCAGGGGTTGCAATCATTTTATAAAACAGAACACAGGCCCAGAGAGGTCAAGCTTCTCACTGAAGCCACACAGCCAAAATCAGTAAGACTAGAACGCAATGTCAGGACTGTAGTTGGCAAATCCAGTGCACAATTCACAGACCCTACTCATAAGAACAGGACACAGGGAAAGAAGATAACATGCTGTAGAGCACCGTCCCCTCACACAGCACAGTTGTTGGAAGTGCTGTCTTCAAACCCTAACTTGATTTGCTTAACTCTGTCTGCATGTGGCTTTTGGAGAGTCCAGCCCCAGTCAGACCTCCCACTTTTGGTAACGAATGTCTTCCCCTCTCCCCCTCATCTTCCTGCTATTTGAGCCGGCTCCCAACCATGTGCTCCCACATAAATTTCTCTGCCTTCCTGGAAGGAACTCCTGCCTCTCACAGCTCCACAGGGGTCTGCTTGGTCTCACACCTCCTTTGGCCAAGGTCATACATTCTGCCTCTGGGGACCTCCCAGGGGTGCCATTCTGACTCCTTTGGGTTTCCAAAAAAAGCCACAGGGTGAACGGCAGAGTCCTGGGTAGCTCTGACACGTCACCCTGAAGAGCGTTCTGAGAGTGGCCCCGACCACAGACACCAGGTCAAGCTTCTTTAGGAAGCCCATGGCTTCTAATTACCTTCTAAAACCCTAGAATCGAGACAATTAGCCAGCCTAAACAAATGGGGGTATTTAGGAGGAAACGGAAGCAGATTTTAAAAGTTGTAATCAAAGTTATAAAATGAAAGAAAGCCATGGATTTGTTACCCCCCACACCCAGTGTATCTCAGGAAGTGGCCTGTGCTCAGGCTGATCACGAATTACTAATGCAAGTGATGTCTACTATGTATGTGGTGCTTCTAGTACACAGGCATTTTGGTAGATAATCTGTCACAGCCCTGGGAGGAGGGACCAGAGTCTGTTTTTGAAGATACAGATCCTGAGGCTGAGAGCAGTGACTCACCATGGTGACAAAACTAGGAGAGGGAGGTGTCCTGCCTCCAGCCCAAGCCAGAGGGCTCTGCTGGCCCCTCACACTGGGCTGTGTCTTTGGTCCCGAGAGTTTTGGGGTTTGGGGTTTCACATGTGTCATCACTGTGAAGCTATGGCCCATCCTCTGAGGGGCGGAATGATGCAGTCCAGACAGGAAATCGCAGGCCTGAGGGAGCTGGGGGGCGCCTGGGAAAGGCCACGAGGGCGGGGGAGGCGCAAAGCGAGCGCCACTGGCTTGAGCTTTCTGTTCCATGTCCGGTCTGACCTCCTTCCCAGCTGTGGTCAGCCCCCCGGCCCCTTCTCACCCTGTGGGCTGTTGGCTTGCATGGTGGGATAATATTGTGACAAAAGCATTCATAGTTCCTCCCTTTCTTTTTCTTTTTTTTTTATTTTTCTAAACCTGATGGCTGTTCCTTGTTTGGCTGAGAGATACAAGGAAAAAAACCAAACTTCGGGTTTTTGAGGTAAAACCTTTTGGAGCCAATCTTTGTCCTCCTCTGCCCCGCCCCGGAGAGGGTAAGAACAGTCAAGGCTCCGGGAGGGAATTGTCTCTCAGGGAAACAAGCAGGTGTCATGCAGAATGGGTCTCTGGGAAAGGACCCTGAAGCCTGCCCACCAGTTCCAGCTGGGCCAGGCTTAGATGCAGGATAGGAGAGCTGTCCAGGGGCATGGAAGTTCTGAGGGAGGCTCACACCCTACAGCTCCCCGCAGCTCCCAAGGGCGCTCCAGCTTGCTCCAAGATCGGAGCCAGCCTGTCTGGACTGATTTTCAGAACATATATTCCCCTGGGCCAAGAGAGGAACAGCTTTCAGCTTATGTCCAAAGTGGCGCTCACGTGGAGATCGGGGCGATGGCAGGTGATTGTACCGTATGGGAATAGGGATACCTCAGAGACCAGCATGGAAGGAGTGACCCCTACTGCGGACTGATTTGGGCCGTAGACAGACAGCAAAGGTTCTGGGGAAAAAAATGTTAACTGAGGCCATGACACATCCCCATTTCCTCCCACACTGTGCCTCTAAGTCCCTCAAAGCTTAGAAGCAACCCAAGAGAAGGCCAAGTGGAAAATCCCTGAATTAACTGCGAAGGCCTGGCAAGGGTTGAAGTAATTTTCCTGTCTAGGCATGAGGAGGGTCCCAAGAAAGACATTCATTTATAGGATAAAATAAAGCAAATTGTACATTTCACATACTAGTTTGTGTCCTTTGTAAACTGGATGGAACACACGCATTTCATTGTCCATTTCCTCCACCGTGGGACAAGCACATTGCTTGGCAGTTAATAGGTGGTAAATATACATTTCTAAATGAATGAATGGATGAATGAATAAATGAATGATTCAGGATACTAAACCAAAATAAATAGGCCACACTGTATTAGAGGGTGTAGATATTTACTGTCAAGCAAATGGGTTCATTTTGTACCTTTTCCCTATGGGACACTGGTGAATGACACACAGTAGAACTTTGCCGCTCATAAATTTAATGTGTACAATGTGGGGTATGTAGGATCAGACTGTCAGGCTTCTACCATGCCACCATTTGTAATGTGGCTGCACTTCGGTTGTGAATTTAGCAGCGAGAATACAGCACAGGCTATGTAGGAAAAAGCAGTCACCAGGCTAGAGGCGAAGCAGGAGGACGACCCAGCATGAACTTCTCAGAGGCTGTGGAACTGTGGTCCTTCGCTCATCCCCACAGGCGTGATTCTGAAGATAGGAAAGCGCTGTTCTTCTGTGAAAGCCGCAGAAGCCATCTGCTCCTGTGAGTGATGGTGGCATCAGAAGGTAGAAGATCTGGAAAATGACCCCAATTACTCCCTTTGGGAACACAAGTTCTGCCATCTATTTTGGGAACCGGTGTCTCAGGACCAGTTTTCTGTGGGCCCACACTTGTGGCTACATATCTCCTTCCCCAGTACCCCGGCCCGCGGGGTTTGTTGCATTTGTGATGCCTCTCAGCAACTTTCCTGCTCCGGCTTGTGGTGTTCCATGAGAGTGATCTATGACTGATCACTTTGGAAGGAAGAAAGTTTTAATCACAGAGATCTCTGCTGATTATCAACCAGCAAGGCCCTTGGAGGAAAGCCATTTTTCCCAGAGATTCTTGGGGTTACTTTGGCTTTTCTCCTCATGGCATCAGAGGTGTCCCTTAGAAACTTTCCCATTTGATTTCATTGCTGTTTCATTCCTAAAACGTTGCTTCAGTGAGACATTCTGATTTATGGCACCCTTGGGCTCTTCTTGGCAAGCTCACCCCAAGAGACTGTCCACTTCTCACTGACTTTAATTTTTTTTTTTGTGGTACCGAGTTTTTTTTTTTTTTTTTTTTTTTTTGTGGTACCGGGGTCTCACTGACTTTAAACAGGCTCACCTCTTCCACTCTGTGGACCATGCTCAGGAGCATCGGAAAGACTCCATCCTTATGTCATGTCAGATTCCTTCCCACGGCTCAGAATTTACCTGATGATTTGAATAACTCTATCTGTCCACTTGTGTTTATCGTGAGCCTTTCATGTAGCTAGCGCCAAGCAAGGTGAGGGAGGTGAGGAAAACAGAGCAAAGAAAAACAGAGAAACCGTGCAGTCCCCGTCCTCACTGACTGGTTATTCCAGCATTTGAATAACCAGGATGGGGCAGGAAATACTTAGTCCAGCATTTTCCAAAACAGAATAATTTGCTGTCTTTACAATTTGTTTCCACAACCCCCATCAACTCTGGAACTATTTTTCTTTTTAAATTTTGTTTATATCAGCTCACTTTTTGAAAGATAAATGTGTTCTGTAGCTTATTCTAAGCAACATCTGTAAAGCAATAGGCTTCATGTGGCAGGAATGTTTTAAAAACACGTATTAAAATAAATCTTTTAGTTAACAAATGGATGATTCAAGTAAAATGTGCCTTTGCCACATTACAGCACACATTGCAGTTCGTAGCAAATCTCTTCAGTTATTATCAGAGGTGTACACTTCCCACTTTGACAAACACTGATTTAATTTTCAAATACATTCATTGAACTCTTATCCTGTGAAAAAAATCATATACATTTATTATGAATGTTCAGCCTGGACTTGACTATGCAGAAAGCTTCTTGGACCTTAGAAGAACAAATTCAGCATGAATTTGGAGAATTCTTTCCTGGCCTTCAGTTTAAGGTGTGGGAGATGTGGAATGAAATTTTCCTTGGCCAGTTGTCTATCCCGGTTTTCTGCATGAGGTCCTACTCTTTTGATCCTTTACACAGGATTACAAAATGAAAGCTGAAATTTCTCTGCCCCTAGGACAGTGATGGCGAACCCTGCAGAGCTTTCAGTGACAACAGGTAGCCGGCTGCGGAATGTGTGCCGTAGATTTGCTGCCACTGCAGTAGGATACCTCTGTTCACATTTCCCTCGGTGGGAATAGAACACACACACACTTGAGATATCATCTAAGCCAGGGGTCAGCATACCGGAGCCTACAGCATTTGGCCAGGAGTCTGTTTTAGTCAAGTCTTACGTGCCACATAAATACTTTTATGACCTTATTATAGGTACAAAGGGAGAGCTGCCGCAGAACCTGAGAGACCTATCCAATAGACCTTCACAGAGCAAGCGCTGACAGCCAACAGTCAAGAGACTCTGGATAAACAAGGAATCATGAAGGAATAGTTCTTCCTCCTCAGCCCCAGTCAAAGCAGGAAGCCTGCTTCCCCCTACTCCCTGCATCACAGTGAGGATTATATTCCTGTTCTTCAAACACACCGCATTCCTTTGCACCTCACACCCAGGAGCCTTGCGGTAGGAGGGTATCCCTGTCTGGAATATTCTTCTTTCCTCTCCTCCCTTGGCTGACTTTTTCCCAAATTACATTTTCTCAGAGTATCCCTCTCTGACTTTCAAGACTCCCAGGGTGAGGCCCCCTTGTTAGCACATGCTCTGTACATCTTACGTCACTTAGTGCTTCCTGGTGACACCAGCCTCAGTTGTGGGGAATGTCTCCTTCCTCATGAGAGTGTGAGGGTCTCCATCCTGGGAGAATCATGTTTGTTTTGCTGCTGAGGTCACTTTGGTGTTTGGCACAATAGACACGTAATAATCAAAGGCATAACTGAACAAATTAAGGCCAACAGGTAAAGCTTGTTAGTGCCCAGAACTACAGTTGACATCTCAGACTGTGGGAAAAAGGTGTAAAGCATCAGAATACTTCAAATCCATTTGGTGACAAGGAGATGATCTGACATGACCCAGGTCCCAGGGCCAGGCCAAAAACCATATTTCTGGTGCACTACAGGGTTTCCCAATGGCTCTAGAAAGGGCAAGTGGCAATAGAAATTTGTCAAATATCCTATACGATGGTCTTCTTTTTCTTTCTTTCTTTTTTTTTTTTTTTTTTTGAGACAGGGTCTCGCTAGACAGTTCAGGCTGGGCTTGAGCTTACTTTGTAGCTCAGGCTGGTCTCTGACTCTCAATGATCCTCCTGACTCAGCCTCCCGAGTGCTGGGATTACAGGAGTGTGCCACCATGCCTCGTTTATGTGATGCTCTTGATGCCATAGGATGGAAATCCGGGAATGGGGATGGAGAAGCCAGCAGTGCCACGGCTCCCTGTGCGGCTGCTGGGATCCCTTGCGCTGCTGCCTCCCTTCCCTTCCAAGACAAGAAAGGAGACCGGAATGCTGGGATGACAAATGGAAGGATGTGGCAAGATTTATTGGACAATTACCAATGTTTTTTCTCACTCAACTTTCTTTTAGTAAAGTCATTATTTCATTTGGGGAATAAGTACCACTCCTGTCACCCCTCCGGTCCTGTCACTTCATCTCCTCACTTAGGCTGGTTTGTCGCCTTGATTTGTAGATGTACATAAGAGCGTGGATGGCGAGGGGTTTCTCCCTAACTGAATTCGAGCTCTGTTCTTCTGTCATTTTCATATGCAGAGAGATAAGACATGATGTAACTCTGTGTTTTCCTGTTTCTGCCATATTGTAGAAGCTATTTTATGATCATTCTCTGAAAAGTACTGTAAAAATTGATTAGTTATTTTTAAAGATTAGTCTCACCCCGAGAGCATAATGCAGTGACACTCCTGGGTTTGGGGCTCATGCCTGTGTGTGGCGTTGTGGGTGTGCATGTGTGGGTGTGGAATTCTCAGTGAAATGAATACCTGCAAATACAGTTTAAAAAGCACATCCACCAAAATCCTAATTGCATGGAATAAGCATATTAAAAATAGTTTTTTTCCTCTCATTTAAAAATTATCCTCTTAGAGTATATGTAGTACATTTATCACACATTGGAAAGCAGGCAACCTTGCTTTCCAATTCAAGGCAACCATGTTTCCTTCAAGTGGAAGCTGATTTGCAGTTGCTGCTGAGGTGGTATGCTACGTCCCGGAGAGGAGTCTCTCTAGGTTCTATCTAATCCGCTCTAAGGTCCTGGCTCTGGAACCTGGAGCTCTGGCTTTATCCAAACCTCCCTTGGAATTCTAGAGACATTTTAAACCCATAGCTTTCTCTCTAACCTTACAGACAAACTGTCAGCAATTCCTATCAGCTCAAATTTCAGTTGAAAATATATCCCAAATCCTGCTATTCCTGCACCCTCCCACCCTGCTTTAAAACACCGCAGTCCCTCTCTGGCTGACACCGCACTGTTAACCAGTTTTCCTGTGACTGTTGGACTGAAAACACCAGCAGAAGAAGGCCACTTGTCGTCACTTATTATGTCCCAGCAACAAATAAACTCTTATTAGGGAAATCAGGAGCAAAGCAATTTAAATATTTAAAATACTCGAAACACAAACAATAGAATACAAAATAGACCACAGTGATTGGGTGGCCTTGTAATAATGTCTCGGGTCAAAATCAGCCCCTTTTAAAATCCCACGGAACGTATTTTCTTCATAATTTATCATTCCTCTTGGACATAATATGCAGGGTGATTTTAAATTGACACAATACAAGAATAAATACTGAATCAGACAGAGAAGTCAGCAAATGCTCAGAATTACAGAAAGCCATAGAAATGCACTCTCCCTGCATCATTATCTGATCTCCGCACTTCTGAATACCCTCGCTATGAATGGCCTCACTCATCTTGTGCCATTTGCTTTTCTGCGAAATTCCCCATTTTCTCCCAAGAACAAGACATCCACATTTTATGGTTTGCTGTATTTTGCCGTGCAAAGCAGTAAAAAGGTGCTTCAGAGATGTGAGGGGAAGGAAACTCATGAAGAAATGTAGCCAGAAAAGACAAGGCCATGAAGGCATGGCTGGAAGTCATGGAGCAGTTTGCCGAAAGTTCTTTGCTCACAGGGGCAAAGAAAGTACAAGAGTTTTTTGCCTCCTCCCTCCCCAAAAGCTGTAGATTTTAACAGGTGGTTTTTCAAAGAGGCCCACTGAAGCTTAAACTCTAAAAGGGAAGTTTAAAAATATCAGAAGAAATATTGCCTTTTCATATCTCAAATATTTGATCACTGACTGATGGCATATTCAGGCTGAACCTTGACTTTAAATTGGCATGTGTCAAGCGAGGTGGTGCACCCCTGTAATCCCAGCACTCGTGAGGCTGAGGCAAGAGGATTGTTGTGAATTTGAGGCCAGCCTCAGCTACACAAGTAAGTGCAAGGCCAGCCTGAACTGCACAGCAAGACCCTGTCTCAAGAACACAAAACAAAACAAAGCAAAGCAAAGCAAAACAAAACAAAACAACAGAAACTGATGTGGGAGTTTGGAAGCTGACTCGCACTGCTTAAGGACTCAGGTGGGTGGAAAGGCCAGCAATGATCCTCAAGGATCTCGGGAGGGCGCATTGTCAGGGCCACAGAGCCGACCCTGAGCTTTGGCTTTACGCAAACCTGGGAGGGATCTACAGATGACAGAACCTGTACTGGGTGGGACAGAGTCGCCCCAAAATTTATGACCACCCGGCACCTCAAGATGTGACTTTATTTAGAAATAAAGTCTTTGCAGATGTAGTTAATTTTAATGAGGTTATGTGGGACTAGGCTGAGTCCGAAAGCTGCTGAGCGGTGTCCTTACAAGAGCAAAGGACACAGAGACACGAGGAAAAGCAAACCCTGTGCAGATGGAGGCAGAGATCAGAGCGACACAGCTGTGACCCAAGGGATGCTGGAAGGGGGAAATGCATGGAAAGACTTCCCAGCATCTTCAGAGGGCGCAGCCTGACCTTGACATCTGATCTCTGGCCTCTAGAATTGTGAGAGAAGTAGACTTCCATTAGGGGAGGCTGAGGCAGGAGGATTGTGTGTTTGAGCCCAGTCTGGGGGAGTTGAGAGAATCACTTTTTCTGTTTTAAGCCATTCCTTGTGTCAAACCCAGCTCACGAACTTGTGGGCTCACATGAATTTTTTTGTTTTGTTTTATTTTGAATTGAAATAGTCGCTAATACTAACCAACAGAAAGCTGGCAGGTAACAACTAGTTTCCTTTTTTCTGCTAGAAAACTCTAAGGTGATCCAGCTACCTGGTTCCGTTCCTGCTGGTGTGGAGGCAGGATGACGCGGTCCACACCTTTCCAGCAAACCCTGTCTTTTGCGTCCTCCCCGGCTCGGGTTCTTTTCCGCGCCTCTCCTCACTTTAGAGACTGGAGAGAGGAAAGTCAGAAGTAGAAACTCACACCTCATGTCACGGTGCGCCTGCGACGGAGGAGGTCTGGGAGCCAGGCTTTTGGATCCCTGAGCTTCCCGCCCCAGCGTGCACTTCCTCCCACAGAATGCCGCAAGATGTCCCATCGGGCAGACGTCCCCAGGCTTCTAGATGGAGCAGAGCAGCATACAAAAAATTTAAGGAATTGACAAACAGCTTCCAATGCTTTATTTTGCCAAGAAAGATTTTTGTTAAAAAAAGAATGTTGCATTGCCATCTTTTCATTAAAGGAAAGTGCTCCTAGCACCAGTGCAGCAGGGAACACACGGGCTGAAGGCAGCCGAGAAAACAGGTTCGACTCACATGGTCTCTGTGCCAAGCGCCTGCAGCCTTTCTTCCTTCGGCCTGCTACCCTGTACACCAGGCTCCTTGGTGTTCTCCCAGCACGCAAGGCCATTCTGACCTCAGTGACTTTTCATTTATCCTCCTTTGGCCTGCAAACCGACCCAGGTGCCTTCAAAGTTCTGTTCAAGACTCTCAGTGCTCTACTAAAATGTCATGTCATGTGGCTTTTTTACACAGTGGAGTACTACTCTGCCATAAAGAAGGATAAGCTTGAGACATTTCTAGCTAAAAGAATACACCTGTAGAACAAACTCTTAAGTGAAATAAATCAGATGCCAGTGTGTAAATATCTCATCATTTCTCTGGTATGAGAAACCAAAAGGTAAATAAAAACCAAAATGTATAACAGATATTGGGAAATGGGAAGGAAATATTTAAGTAGGCAGGGGAACTAGGGAGGTGGAGGGGGAAAGGAAGGAAGGGAAAAGGAAAAAGTGAGAAAAGAAAGAAAAATGGAAACAAAGCTTTTGTAAAAAAGCGGGGGAAGAGGGGTTGAAGAGAGGGGAGGGGACTGGGGAAAAGAAGAATCAAGATATATCAGGCACAGGTACAAATTTCCTATGATGAATGTGATCTTTATGTATATCTAATGCGTACCAATACAATTAATTAAAAAGTAGACTCCCAGGCTGATTTTATGAAGACAAACATAAATTAAATGTCATCTCATCGTGCACGTCCCTGTTGCTGCAATCTCTGTGCCTTTACGGCCACTTCCTTTTGACATTTGTCATTATCCAATATGCTCCATACTTACTTGTTCATTGTCCGTCTCTTTCCACTATAATGAGAATTCCAAGAGAACAAGGAGTCTGTTTTCTCTAGTGTCTAGGGTCGTGTCAGGCACATAGAATATGTTTAATAAATTTCATCAGATTAGATTAAAGAAAGTGCAGTCCTCAGATTGAGTACATTTCAACTGTAGAAAATGCCCAATACTGTCCTTATTTCCTCTCATTTTGCTCAGGAGAGGTGTCATGTTATCCTGTATTGTTATTGGTTTGTGGGTTCATGCCTCAATAACATCAAGATGATAAAAATTATCACTGGTCCAAAGCCCTGTTGGTGCTTTGGTTTGGCTCAGCAGGAATTCATGTGTATGAAGATCTTATGGCCTTTGGCTACTCAATCTCCCCTAAAAGAACCCCTACCTCTCACTAAAACACGCAAACCAAAAAGCAATAACAAACTAATCACAGGACAGCAATCCTTCTGGGGCTTTCTACAAGCTGCTGTAATGACCCTTTGTCCCAGGGTAGGAGGAAAACAATTCTGCGAGTGCAACTTGTAACAGGGCTCCCGCACATATAAGCAAGTGTGCGGAAATTACTTTATTGGATCAGTGTTTCATTGTTTTTAATATCTGAAGTCTATGAAACAATAAGCAAAGGTAGATTTGTCCTAGGTTTTCATTTCTGGCATAGGCTTATCAAGAAATGAAAAAGAAAATAAAAGAGGAAAAGTACCGTGTAAATTTACTCTCAGCGGTAGCCACCGTGCCAAAGTTCTTATGTAGCAAGTACATGGCAAAGCCAACCGGCTCTGAATTGGGAAGAAGACAGTTCTTGGGGAATTGACAAAATTCTAAATTACTTGGCATTTGAGAAGCGAGGCACTAAAACGCTAGTTAAAAGAGTACTGGCTATGGCGTGAGGCCCAGGTGTGGATCGTGGTATGTACAGTTAAAGCTGTCCGCCCTTGAGCAAGTCTTGTGACCCAGGACCTTCCTCTCCACAAAGCTGAGCTAACAGTCCAGGTGCATGATGGGACTGTTCGCAGAAGAAAGAAAAGAACACATGCAAATTGCCCAGCGGAGAGCAAGAACTGAATATTGGTGTCTAGCACTGTGATTACTGGAAAAGACAAACGGTTCTGTTACCTTCAAGAATGCGCAATGGTAAAACAAGACTAGATGGTGATTCCATCTCCCCCCACAGAATAGCTAGCGCGAAAACTCAAAAAAGAACAAACGCGGGTGAGGATGTGGAGAAAAAGAACCTTGGCCAACTGCTCATGGAAGGTAAATTAACAAAGTCATTGTGGAGAAACAGTATGGAAGTTTCTTAAACAACTGGGAACAGAACTGCCGTGTGACCCGGCGAACTACTCCCGCACGCATCCCGAAAGGAAAAGAAGTCAGCACGTGAAAGCGATGCCTGTACATCCATGTTAGCCGCAGCACCAAAGCAGCCAAGATACAAAAGCAGCCTAGCTGCCCATCAGCAGATGAACTGCTAAAGAAAATATGGAATCTATATATTACGCAGGCACGCAGGCACGCAGGCACGCAGGCACGCAGGCACGCTCGCAGTACTGAGCCATAAGTAGGATACGGAATCATGTCACTTGCAGGGAAGGCGGAGATCACCACGGTAAGCGAAGTAAGCCGGGTGCGGAAAGACAGGTGCTGCATTTTCTCTCACGTGCGGAAACTCTAAAAGGGTGCCTAAAAGTAGATGAGGGTAGGAGGGAAGAGGCGGGGAGCAGGGCCAAGTGGGAGGAGAGGAGCGGGCAAGGTTCACACAAAGCCCGTGTACAGTAAAATGTCACAGAGAAAACAATCTGTATAATGAACATGAGATGGTAATCATAATAAAAATACCAGTGTCATCTCTTCTTAGGAGGAAAAAAGAACGTGCATTAGGAAAAACCTATTGGTGGTGGGGGGAGTGTGGAAGGAAGGGTGGGCTCCCCTCCCAAGTTAGGCGCGATGGGAGCCTCTACTCACATGCAGCGGGCTTCGTATGTGCACACCTGAGGTACTGATTCTCTCACTGAACACCCACCACAGCCTTACACGGAAAGCACTGGAAGAAGACACCCAGGCAAAGGTTAATCTTGTATCTAAGAAGGGAGTAAGAGGCAGAGCTAGTATTAGATTCCAGGCAGCTGGAATTCAGCACCAAAACGTTTCTTATCATGTTTGGAATCAACTTGTGTTTGTATCTGTAAGAAGCAAAAACTAAAAAAACCATTTTTTTAAGAATTTATTTCTTTAGATGCAATACCTTCCTCCTTTCCTAATTTTCACAATGGATATAGATAGAATTTTAAATAACTCTGCAGAAGCATTCTCAGTGACACTGTGGATGTTACACATGGACAGATGGACTTTGGGCTCTGACAAGGGAATCCAGAACGCCACCTCCACGATATGCACTAAACCCTGCCCCTTGGAGACTGCTGTAGAATTACCCCTGGGGATGGCTGGATTCCTCCTGCCTCCACATGCGGCAGCGTATGAGGATTTAGAATACTTTAGCCCAGAGCCTCAGCAGCTTGCATTCCTCCATCCTGTTCTTTCCACTGCAGAGGGTTTGAAAGCTAAGTGCTTCCTACCTTTGAGGAAAAGGGAACTACATTTCAGTTAATTCTGGATTTGGGCCTAAAGAGTCTCCAAGAACTGGGATTGTGGAAGAACAAAATAAAGAGGGAGACGGTTTTTTGTGGCAGAAGAAGTGGGATGCTCTGTTCTCTGCAGAAGGAAGGCTCCCGAACCCACTAAGAAGGAATCTGAGTTGATGGCAAAGGAAAATTCCCAGGAAGTCCCTGAGATCTGGAAGCTTGGGAGACTGCTGAGGAGAGGCCAGAGCTCGGGAGGAAGGAGCGGACCGGTGGGTTTGATTCAGAGCGGCAGTGAAAAGCATTGGCTGAGAGCTAGGCAGGGGCACGCGTGTGTCAGTCACAGCACTGCCAGTGGGGCGGCTCAGCCCTCACCTCAGCGATTGCTGCTTGTTGCTGGAGGCCGCAGACCACACCTTCGCTGTGCCAGGATCTAGCATCCAGCTGGTCGTCTCTTAGCGGAAGTGCCTTCTATCCACGCCCTCAGATATTGCTCAGTTTCCCTTTGACTGACTCACTCTAAGTAGAAATACCCGGCTGCAAAAGCACAGACACAATAAGCTCCCTGAACGGTAGTAGAATGAGGTCCTGGGGAAGGAGGAGTTTAGAAATTCATGTGTCCCTAGGGGTCCATGGACTTTAGGGATCCATAGTGAGTGCGCAAGCTAAACAACACCCACCCCTAGCCTGCGACACACGCCTCCATATCGAGGGCCTTTAGTTAAAGGCCAATTGGCTACTTACGGGGATGTTTTAGAACTGGAAAAACGGCCAATCATTTCACCCAAACATGAGTCTTCATGACAAAAGCCCCCTTCATTCTCAGGCCCTGGCTTCCTTAGGAGCCAGGGAGATATGTAAACACTCAAGGACAAAGCTTTGCTTGACTCGTGAAGAGCTGGGTATCTTTAGTAACAGGCAAACCGATTGTCCCCCTGCCTCAGGATGGTTTCTGCACATTCCCACTGTTGCTTTTGGCTGTTTTGCCTCTTGGTACCCAGTGCCAGCATCCTGGAGAGAAGCCATCGGTGCCTCCAAGCTTTACAAGGGGCATCTCTTTTCTCAGACCTGAGCTGTTCCAGGCCACGGCAGGTTGACAGAGGACTTGGCCATTGCTACAGAAACAGAGTCATTAGAAGTAATCAGGCTTTGACCCAAATAGTGGCTTGGATAAAAGAGGGTCATAAAACTCCCGCTGGAAGTTCCGCCGGGGTTGGCAGTGCTGCCTGTCAATGTTGGGGCATCTCTGCCAAGGCAGTGCCCTGTGCCAAGACCTGAAGCTCCACAAGCCAATATGGCTTTCCTATCAGGGGCTTTCCCACTGGGGTCTCCAGCAACATGCTTTTCTGAAGCCTTGGAAGAGAAAGCAAATCACAACCTTCCATGTCAACTACTGACTTTGTAAGGCAACGCTCCCACATTCTGAGTGTGTGGAGAAAAGAGAAAGCAAACGGGCTGGAGCAGTGAGGCTGCGTAATCCTAACTATGACTCACCTTCTCCTTGCATTTCCCTCTCCTTCTCCCAGCACCCAGGCAGCAAAAGATGGCTTCCAGGGCAGGGTGGGAAGGAGATGCCCTCAGTACAGTTCCCTAACTTCTGTCTTGCACACTTGAAGAATGAAGGAAGTTTGATCATCCCAGCGATGCCTGGGACCATCCCCTGCCTGCTACCCCTGCTTTCTCCACGGAGATGGCCAGCGCTGGATTTTGTCTTCCCACATGGTGATATCCACCCCAGCTGTACAGAAACATCTTTGTATCACGCAGGCCCTCCTTGGCTGTCCACGAAGCCCACTGCTTCTCTGGCGGGGAGTTGAACCCTGGACCCTGAGGCTGAGGGCACCCAGACTGTTTGTCACTGTGGAGCGAGGCTTTCCTGACCTGCCTTTTGAAAGCTCGCTGTCCTCCCCTCTTGCCTTTACTTCCCCTTTCCCATTTTACTTTTCTCTGTCGTGTTTATTACCAATTAACATAATCCATGTGATACGTTTTATTATAATTATCATCAGTCCCTGCTGCAGTTTGGGGAATTCCTCAAAGGCTCATGTGTTAAAGACTTGGTCTCAGTCTGTGGTATGCCTGAGAAGCTGTGGATCCTTTAAGAGGTGGGATCTAGTGAGAGAGAGGGAGGCCACTGGAGGGGGTGGACCTCTTCCTTTCTGTGACCCTGACCCCTTCCTTTCTCTTTTTTGCCTTCTGCTGCCATGAGGCCAACAGCTATGTTCTACCACATGTTCCCCATCATGACATACTGCATCGCCACTGGCCCAAAGTGATCGGGCCAACCTGAGCCCAAAGAAAACTTTCCTCCATATAAATTGTTTGACTCAAGTATTTTGTTATAGCACCAGAAAGCTGACTAACACATTCTCTTTTAACCTGGTAAGGAAAAGGATTTTTTCTGTTTTGTTCACCATCATGTGCTCAGTGCTTGGCTCAAAGTTGGTGCTCACTAAAGATTTTGTTGAGTAAATGGATGAATGCTTTACAAATCCTGCTTCTACTAAAAGTGGAAAAGAAAAGCTGAGCCTACCCACACGATGTTCATACACCCAGATGGCTTCACTCACTTATCTGCTTTTTTTTTTTCACTTATCTGCTTTATTTCTGTGGGTTTGAGCTACAATGCCTGAAGACCAGAGGCTGGTCTGGTCTTCAGTAGTTCCTCAGTGTTGGGGTGTGGACTATATCTCAAGATCAGTGCAGAATTAGGAGGGAACCTCAGTTCTCATGAAGGAGGATGATCCGTATCCCAATGATACAATAGCATAATACTCCTTGGCACTGAACACAACTCAGCCTTGGATGGAGCATGGGACACTGTCTCTCCACCCTCTCACACTCAGTGTCTCCTTTTATAAATATTCTTTGTGATGGTGTAGGTTAGGCTGGGTTTACCAGAAGTCTACCCCAAGATGAAGGCATGGACTTAAATAGTTGCCATGGGAGATGATCTCAAGAAGCACGATGTGTATGTCAGGGGGATTGTGTAGTGAGTTGGGGAGGTGACAAGTCTAATCAGAATGGGTGTTGGAGTCAGTTACCTCTGTGGGCAGCTGAAGCTCATCCCCACTGGGGACCTCAGGGAGGTTTCATCCCCAGGGTGACAGGTGTATCGTGTAGTAACTGGACACAGGCTGCCTCTGGGGCACAGAAACATTGACTCTGACAGCCACGAAGACAGACTGAAATACCTGTGTGGTACAGGAGACTTGAACATCATTCACAGCTGGCTTCTGCCTTGTGATATTCTGACCTGCTGGACAAGTCTGGGCATGAATAGGACGAAGTGTACTTCCCTCCATTAGACAGCGGTTCCATTACAGTAAAACCCATGGCATATTCAAAGCGCAAGTTGGACACACGGTGTTCTTATAGCAAATGGACATGGGCCTAGGGACAGAGAGTCAGAAGCTCACAAGTCAGACACCAGACAATTCTTTGTTGTGCGGGACCACTTTATGTGCTATTGGGGATTTGGGGTCTCTGGGCTCTGCCTACTAAACACAGCGTCTCCTCTCAATCTTTATCACAACTGATTCCCCTAAGAGAATTTCTGAAGCCTGACCAAGGCTGGTGAAATTCCCATTTATAAACTACCAGTCCAAAGAAGGGCTGGGAAGGGGCTGAGACACGGTTTCCTGTGAACTGAGATCAATGGGAATTTGCCACGAAAACGGAAGCTGAATGATGAAAAGGAGACTTTGTCCTGTGGGTACCTCTGATGGCTGCGGCCAGATCCATAGCCATTGCACAAGCAGAGAGGAATGCTGGATAAGCCTCAGCATATGAAACACAGCTGTAATTTTTTCCGGAGGAACTATCATTTATCACAAGGACAATACCTGCCTATTATGGTGTAGGCTTGGGGAAGATGTGAAAAAATATCATTTCTCCCAAAGAATAGCTTCCTGCGAAAGTGTCACTCTTTCTTGACCCACATCTAAATTCAAAGATCCTGGGCAAATGATAGAGGAGTTTGCTCATCATCGGTGTATGCAGCAGTGCAGAAGAATCTGACAGGTGCGGGGTGTGTTCTCGATTTACCAAGCCTTCAGGACAAACAGTGAGGAGAGGGCCAGTGAACGTAGCCCATCTGAGGCAGATCTGGGGGGCTGGGTTCATGTGTGTGCATGCGCGTGTGTGGCGCAGAGCCCATATGCGAAATCCAGTATATGAGGGTTCTTTCTTTGCCTCGTGAGATCAAAAGCAAAACTGGAACTTGCCCTCCAGGTTGGGCAAAAGAAGAAAGCTCAAGGTAGTCCTGCTGTGCAGAAAGCTGCCCTGGAGGCAGCAGGAGGGAGGCAGGCACTTGGCTCTGTGCTGGACATGCATGTCTTTAATGTGAAGTTTGTCATAGCCCACGAGCTAGGGAGCTGGCTTTGGAGTCGGACCGCCTGGGTTTGACACCCCAGGTTTATCCCTTACAAGCTTTGGGCCTTGAACAAGATACTTCATTTCTGTAACATCCGTTTCCCTATCTGAAAAATGGGGATAATGGTAAATCTTTGGATTTTATAAAGGTAGGTATAAATATCCATATAAATTCTTAGCACAGTGCATAGATCACTGTAAGATCTACTGTTTGTATTGTTAAAAGTCTGACAGGGACAGGCACAACTTTTTGGAAAATGAAATATCACTTATGTGTTCTAGAAATAAAACTACTTGTGATTTCAACAAGCTTGTTAAAGTCAAGCCTGTGTCTCACCGACTTCCAGACCTCCTGTGTCCAGGGCTGTGGCTGATGCACAGCAGAAGTGTTTATGGATCTCAGTGAACAAAGGTGGAAGCCAGGGTCAGAGAACACGGAGTACGGTGAGCAGATAGGGACATCTCACCACTTCTAGAACGATACACAATAAATCTCAGCTCAAAGAAGGAGACAACACATACATAACCAACGGTGTACAAGAGATGAAGTGAGGCACACCATTCAAATAAATTTTCATTATTACATTATGTTTATATTACACACACACTTCCACTGTATTTACGACCTGCATCATTTCCTTCCTCACCCCAACGTCTTGATTTTCACTATGATGCTTTCCTGTTGCAGGGAAACTTAGGGGCTTTGCTGGGGGCATCAGTTTTATTACCTGGAGGTTAAAATGTACTGAAGCTGTACCTCTTTCCAGTACCAAAGTAGCTGTTGGAATTGATAGCTGCCATATTTATTGATCCTTTACTTAGCTTAGAGGCTGAGGACATCTTTATGTCTTATAGATGACCTTTTCCCCACAGTATTTGTTGAGGGGCAGACCAATGTACTAGTAGGACTGACCGAAGGTTACAACCTGGTTTGCAGCTTACCTGCCACATGACTTTGGACTTACCCCTCCCCATCATAAGCATGGCTCACAGGGCCCTCCATGACCTGGATCCTGGCTATTTTTCTTTCTCCCTTCTCCCTCTCCCCTCCATTTTTCTGTTCTAGGCATAACAACCTTTGTTTCTATCTCAAATACACAGAGCATATGGCTCAGAACCGTGGCATCAACTGGCCTCTTTGCATGGATCTTCACCACGTGGAATAAATAAAAATTAAAATAGCCTCATGCCAGCACAGTTTCATCTATTTGCCAAATGGCTGCTGGTGCCAAATTTGTCCTACTGGATTCAGTAAGTGGAAATATAACACACCCAGTTAAATTTGAGTTCAGATACATATTTTTTGTATAAATATGTCCCTTGCTGTCCTATTTGTGAAAACACTTCAATTTCCAGAGATTTTGGGTTTCAGAATCTAAGGGATTATGGTCCTGCACTATTTTGTCCATTTTATAGGTAGGAAATTTAGGTACGGAGAACTTGAGAAATTTGACAAGGATCACACAACAAGAAAGTAAGAGATGGGTTTGATTCCAGCCTTTTTATAAATGAAGGTCTCTGATGCTAAACTTCTTTATCTACAAAGTAGGGTGATAACTTCTACTTCACAGTACTGTTGGTCACATTAAATGCAATCATATGTACAAAATGCTTGGTATACAGTAAGTTTTCAAAAACCATTACATAGAGATAGTGGCTATAATAGCAACTAGGGGAAAATAGTAAGAGAGGGAATGCTTTAAAACCTCGTGTCATCTTGGAAAGTTGGTAAGTGTTCCTCTTTGTAAGGCAAATACTCATAATAGATATTTGGTTTTTGATTGTTAAAATAAAAAAGTTTGAAGGATATTCAGTTTTATAAAATTAAAAAATTCAAAACAGTTATTATTTACAAGAGGAGAACAAAGGACTTTGTCACATAGGTTGTCTGCTAGTTGAGTGAAATTTTATTTTTATTTCATCAAGTGGCCATGGACCATTAAAAAATAAAATCTCTGATGGATGGTTTCTACAATTTATTTCTCCAAAAAGATCTAACTTGCCATTTTATTTTATGCATAGATTGGTGTCTTTTCTCATCAAAGAGTTGGAAATAAGTTTTTTTAAAAAATAGCAGAAATTAAGTTTCTGCCTTCTTGTAGTTGCTTGGATTTTTGTCCGTCTTAAACTAGGTTTAATGAGGGGCTGGGGATATAGTTCAGTGGAATAAGTGCTTGCCTAGCAAGCGCAGGGTCCTGAGTTCGATCCCCAGTACCGAAAAAAAAAAAAAAAAAACTAGGTTTAACGACTGTGTGGAAGCAGTCCACAGTTTGTCTCTGTTTTCTCCCTGAATACACAAGTGCAAAAATCGGTCAGTGAAAGGGATACCAAGAAGCAAATGAGAAAAATGTTGCCCAGTCCTCGTAGGAGTAGCTGTGTCCTGGGCACAGGATGGCCCTGAGAAGGGACTTGACTTTGAGATGGTAAAAGTGAAAACGAAATGAATCCAGCTCTCTGGATCTGCCCAAGAATAGTTTCCCGATCTGGAAAGCCTAGAGGAAACATGAAAGCCCAGAGTAGAATGAATATTTTGTTTTCACAGAAATACCTTCTTCTAGTTTCTGGGTTCTGTTCTGGTGGTTGATGTTGCCACATTTTGGGTTTGGATGCTGTTACTTACTCGAGAATAAGCAGAATTTTGAAGGTCCTGGTTGGAGTTGCCCTGGAGGAGCCTCATGAAATGCAGAATGGTAACACCGCACTTGGTTTTGGTACGGATTGAACCCAGGACCTTTATACATGCTAAGCAAGTGCTCTACCACAAACTAAAGCCCCAGCCAAATATATTCTTGACAAATTAATTATAATATTGAAAGTAAGAGGTAATATGAATTTATTCTGGTTACAATATACAGAATATTGTCCTGTGTAACAATGACTATTGAAAATATAACCCAAGTCAGTCTCTGATACAAAGAAAAATTGAATACAAGAAAATATTTTGCTTAGACCTTTCTTTTCCTCTTGATTTCACTCATATTTATTATGATTGTTGTTGTTGTTTTCTGTTTTCTGGAAAGAACACAACTGTATCGATAAACACTGGACAACAGCAAGTTGAGTGATGAAAAGAGTCCATTCTACTAGTTAATCTCAAATCTCAGAACGGCGATCAGTGCTAAGTCAAGGAGGCTGAGGTAGGGGGGTTGCAAGTTTGAGCCCAGTCTGAGCAATTTAGTGAGCCAGTGAGATCCAGTTTCTAAGAAATTTAAGAAAAAGGGGTGGGGTGTTGAGAATATAGTTGGATGTGAAGATCTTCAGCTCAATCCCCAGTACTAGTAAAAGAAAAGAAAAAGAAGAGGAAGGAGAAGAAGAAGGAGGAGGAGGACGAGGAGGAGAAGGAGGAGGAGGAGGAAAGAAGAGGAGGAGGAAGGAGAGAAAGAACAGGGGCAGGAGGAGGCTGGGTAAAGGGAGAAGGAAGGGGGGAAAAGGTAGGAGGAGGAGGAAGAAAGGGACAGTTAATTATAAATCATGTCACTTCCATTAATCAAAATCTCTCAATAGCTCTGAGGGATATGAGGCACCCTCCATATCAGGCGTGCAAGGTCCTGTGTGACTGGCTGCTGCTTGTGTCCCCAGTTTCATTTCTCATCACTTCTGCTCTTGCTCAGCCCACTCAAACCATCCTTGCCTTCCTCTAGTTCATGTGCATGCTGTACGCTCTCTTGGCTCAGGTCCTTTGCAGACTCGCTCTCTCCTGGGAGTGTTCTCCCCACCTGAGCCCTCTGTGCATGAGCCCTGCCTCAGGGCAAATGCCCTTAAGAAGTCCTTTCTTCCTTGTGACTATTCTTCCATTCTTCCTTCTTTTTATTTTGTTAACTGCTTCACTGACTTATCACTTGTGTGTATAAAATTAATTTATTTGCAAAGCACAATTCGTTGCTTCTCAGCCCTTTGCTAAGATCAAGTATGGAAAGTACAATTCAGTGGTTCTTGGTATGATTTCAGCAACTTTCATGAGTATTTAATGTTAGAACATTTTTCTCCTCCCAGAAAGAACTCTACTATTCATTTGCAGTCTCTCTCTGCATCCCCACCCCAGTCCCAGGCACTCGTTACCTATTTTTGGTCTCTACATTGTTGCTTTTCCTGGACATTTCCTACCATTGGTCTTACACAGTATGTCCTTAGTTTGTTTCTGGATTCTTTAATTTAGCCAATGCTTTTGAAATTCATTGTTGTTGTAGCGTGTGTCAGAGCTGCTTTTACTAGTTATGCATCAGCGTTTCACAGTATGGATAAGCCATATGTTATTTACCCATTCATTATTTGAAGGACATTTGAATGCCTCCACTTTTGGGCCACTGGGAACAGTATTATCAATTGCACACAAGCGGAAAGGCCTTCCTTGACCATGTTGCTTGAAAAAGCTCCTTGTCTCTGAAGAGTCCTCTTGGGAACCAGTTAATTTCCTTCAGCACATGCATAATCATTTGTAATTACTTTTTCTGTCCTTTTTTTGCTTATTTTTAAAAAAAATCACCTCCCCAATTACAGTATAAACTCCAGAGTACAAACTGGGACTGTTTTGATTATCATGGTATCCTTAGTGGGTGTGCGGGAGGGAAATAAGAATAATTGTTGAATGAATGGATAAGTTAGTGCATCCTCTATTTAAAAATCTGGGGTGGAATCCACATAATAGGTAAATTGTACTTTATTCCTGCATGAGACACTATCTCCTCTCTGTGAACCACTCCGAAAATACTGCTGTTAAGAGCAATGTTAAGCCTAAGGGGAATGATGAGAGGGAAAATGTGAATGTCCATATGTAAAGAAAAATAATTAAAAACTAATAATGTATCATAAAAGGAAATGAGTATATAAAAGAGACTCGGTCCTTTATAAGTACCTGTGAAGGGCAGTGCTTGTTCAAATACTGAACTCTACCTGTGTGTCTAGTCACTAACTTAACTCTGTCCCTGCCTTCCCTGAGTTTGGGACCTCCTTCCAGAATTTTCCTCTCTGAGTCAGTGAGTGATAACAGAGAGCAGACCAGGCATGTGCAAGGGTGCTTCACGAGTGGCCCTTTGGATGAGAACACAGCTCAAATTTAGGCTCTGCTATGACGCTTTGAGTGCTGCATTTACTGCAGTGAGACACACATTCATCTTTTTTGGGCTTAAATTGCCTTCTTAAGAAAGGGTAGAATTTCATATTGCTACTGTACAGTAGAAGCCAAAATGGTAAGACTCGTGTGTTTTCTTCCATTCAGAATTTCCACAGGTATCAAGCCCTTAAAAGATAGGATAGTAAAAGAAAAGAATTCAAATCAACATCGATCAGCTGAGGGGCCAACCACATGCAAGCGAGGGGAGTGGGAGAACCCCGCACTTCTGAAGGTTCCTGTCCTGCAAATCCCAGCTGCTCATCTTTTGCCCAGTTTACGTTCCCTGCTGCATAATTCTGACTATGTCCTCGCACGTCGAAGTTCTTGAACATGGCTCTTGGCCTAATCAATTATTTGGACTCTGCTATATTAGTTCTGACAGGGTGGTTACACTTTCACCTTGTGATGACCATGGGTTTAGCAAAGATGGCCAAGATGTTTCACTTCCTCCCTGTGTTTACTAACACACGGAAGTCCTAGTGTGGCCAGCTGGCCTCTGGTCTTCGCAGTTGGGGTAACCGACTGTCCCAGTGTGCCTGCACTGTCCCAATTTTAACGTGGGAAGACTCAGATGCTGGCAAGTCTTTTAGTCCTGGGAAAGCAAGATCAAGTGGGCATCCCGTTGCTAGTTTTCTGCAGAAATCTTCTGACAAGGATGCTGGTACTTGTCCATTAGCCTGTTTTTTTATATTGATCTAACCTGATTTCTAAAGTCCCTGTTTTGACTGTCTAGTGACGAAATCCGAGATGCTTTATATGCCATATGTACTTCAGAGAAGTCCTAAAGTACCTAACGCATCAGTCTAGCAGTTTTACCTGTGGAAATGTAAACTGAGGGATCGGTCCAAGATGTATGCAAAGATTTTGTTTAGAAGGATACTTAATTCTGCACTGTTTATTAGGATACAAGTTAGAAGCAATCCACTGACCCCTCCATCCTTCCAGGTTCCACAGGTGTTTACTGTGCAAATCTGTCTTTGCCAGAAGCCTCCGAGGCACTCTTCCATCCTGCTTACCAACCTTACCAGCTCCTCACCAACATTCCTGAAACATCATTTTCTGTGCATGATGAAATTACTCCAGTTGGACTACAGCTGATTTTTTACTATTTTCTATTTTGATTTTTCTTGTTTTCTATTTCTTTGTAACTGGAACTGTGTTAACTTTATTTTTCTAAGTTATGTAAGTTTATTTATATGAAAAAAGGCATTTGGATAAATCTTGCTAGGGTGGCCAGGGGAAAATGTAGGCAAGATTATATAACTGGAGATAGTGGCAAGAGTAGATTAAATTTACCAGATGGAGTGGAGGTGCTGCCCTTGAGCAGCAATTTTCAGTAATAGCAAAAGGATTTTTCACCCCCACATCATCTTTCCTTCAGCATTGAGGCTGGTGCCTAAAATTCCCATGTTGTTTTTGTGGAGCAAAAGCCTCAAAACTGCTACTGAAATGCACATATGAAGCTAAGTCATGGTTGATCATTATCACCTGAATTTTAAGACTGCAGAGGTACTGTGTGAAAAGGGGAACCTGTTGCCAAGTTTTGCTGAGGGAGGGGCAGTGATAAAACTTTGGGCTTCTGGAAACTCACAGAATTGTCCGCCTATGCAATATGTTAAGAAAAAAAGAAAGAGAGAATCTGAGTTTAGGAGAGGGACAAGAATGAAACAGAGAGGGATGAGGAACTGGCCCTCACCAAACCTTCAACACAGCACAGTGCCCCACATTTGTGCTGTGCTTTTCTGTGGTGTCTTGTGAAGATTTGCATGGCTTCAGAGTAAGAAGCCAGTGAATGATATAATACCTAGAGCAACTTTAAAAGAATAATAATGATATCTTTTATTGTGCACTGAGCATGCATCAGGCACTGAGTTAATACTAGGTACTTTAGGTACCTTGTCTCTCTTAATTTCTCCTAATAAATGTAGGGAGTGGTGATTCACACAAATTAAGAAATGGAAGCACAGGGTGTTAAGAAATGTGAAAGGTCGCAAAACTAGTATGTGCAGAATTTGAAATCAAACTGCTCTCCCCCCAGTTTTCTTCCTTTCTCAGGGCCAGGCAGGGACACCGTCTCTCTGCCTTGTCTTTTTGCTATTAGCTGGAGAAAGAGCCCTGACTTTACAGGATGGTTGTTGGAGCTGGCCTCCCTGATTTGGATCATTTCTGTATTTTAAGGTCAAGTGATTGGAGATTTTAATTATATTTCAAAATCCTTTTGCAGCTGCACCTAGATTAGTGTTTGACTGAATACAAATGGGTTAAAAATCTTGGGATCCATCTTTAGAGTTTTGTCACTATGTAAAATCTTCAAAATCATGTTTGTAGTTCTAGCTATTTTAGAAGGCTGAAGCAGGAGGATCTCAAGTTCCAGGCTTGCCTGAGCAACTTTACAAAACTCTGGAGCAAAATAAAAAAAATAAGAAGGGCTGGGGATGTACCTTAGCAGTAGAGTGCTTGCTTAGCGTGTATGAACTCCTGGATTCAGGCCTGAGTCACGTCCTTCCAATAAAATTTTGAATGGATAATTGAGCTAATTTTTTTTATGTGACCTGGAGTGATATTTCTAATGGCAGAGAATCAATTAATACTTGTAAACCCTAAGCTAACACAGTAGAGGTAAGTGTCATTCAAATCCTATTTACAAAAATATCTTTGTTTCCTTCACTTTTTTCTCTATCATAGATTCTTTGGGTTGTAATACTGTGTTATTACGTCAAACTTTTTTGAAACTTGCAAATTGTTTGGAGTTCAAAGGAAATGTCACTTCCCACCTCCTCATTTTAAATATTCTATAACTGATTCTGGATAAAAACACTGTTGACAGAAAAATTCTCTTCACTCAATAAAGGAAAACGAATTAATGAGCAGGTTATTTTTTATTTTAAAAAAACCTGAGTATTAGCAAATCAGAAGTTGACAAAATTATTCTTGTCCAATTTGTGGATCAAATGCAAATAGCCCCTTCTTGGCTTCTTTCTAATGGATTGTAATTGAAATGTTACATTTTCATTTTAGACTGACAAAGAAAAAACACTGAGCAATATTTGCAGGCCAAAAATTATGGCTGGAACTCCGAAGTAAGTCATTTCCTAACAGCTTTGTTCCCTGCATGCCAGCTTATCAAAACTGCCCGGGACTTCACTGAAGTGCACTGTTCCAATGGGAAAGAGTTGGTGAGCAGGCATAAAGTAACATTATTTCCCAGTCTCTCTAATGGCATCATACAGGAAAACCCTGACATTTCGTAATGGCCTCAGGTTGGGATAATATTTAGAGAAATACAGGATTTTCCAAGTGGCATATTGGCAAAATAGACAAAATATGTTTCATCTCTGTGAACAAATTACAGCTTGCCAACACTACAGAGGTCTTCAGTACCAATCCCTTGTTAATTGATAGAAAGTGTTTATGTACTGCCTGGAAGGTCCTGGGCACTGTTTTAGGTGTTACAAGAACATCAGAGAACAGAACAACAGTGAAACTCCTGACTTGGTGGCCTCTGTGAGAAGAGCCTTTGCCAAATGTGCTAGGGGAATGTGCTATGAGACGCTGGTCAAACTTACAGGGGAGTGGTTATTCTCCAACATCGTATGTGTTTGGGGTTGGCCTGGGCTGCTGGCGAAACATAGTAAACACAGTAAAATTCTCTCCCATGGAGGACCACTTTCGCTCTCCAGCAAAATCGTTAGTCATACACTGAACACTGGCCCCCAAGATGCTCGCAACCCATGTCACACAGTAAGAAGGACTCTGAAGATCAGGTTAATGGTCTAGAGATGGGAAGATAATCCTGGTTTGGCCCAGTGGACCCGATGTCATTCCAGAGGTTCTTAGAAGAGGTAGGAAATTCAGTATCATTAGTAGGAGAGCTGACCAAAGAGGCCAGGATAATTCAAGGAAGAGGCAGCTGTGGGCCGAGCTGCGCTGATCAAGTGGGGAAAAGCGCCGCTGCAGCCTCCAGAAGGGACCAGCCCGGTTCCCATCTTGATGTATAAATTTGTGACATAGAATTAGATTTCTTACTGCCGGAACTGAAGGATAACAAGTTGTTCTCATTTTACCCCATTATGTGAGTGGTGATTTGTTATAATAACAACATAAATGAATATATCATGGAAGATGTGCCTTACAATTCTATGTCTGATGTCTTTATACTAATTACTTCTGAAAATAGCAAGTGTAGCCCCTTTCAGACATCACCTGGGGAAGCCACAATTACTGAAAAGGCTCAGACCTACTTCTTACGAGAACTCGGCCCTAAATGCAGTGTGGAACAGGCCTTATTGTCATTGTTTGGCATATATATCATTTGGTAATTCTCATGCAGTTTTACAGATGTGGAAACTGAGGCACAGCTTCTCAGTTTGTGGCAGAGCAAGGACTCAACCCTAAGAGACTGGCCCGAGAGCGGGCCTCACTCTGCCAACGGCCACAGGGACGCACCTGGGCACGCTGTCCAGCGGGGCTGTGCAGAGAAGCTCAGCCCTTGAGCAAAACCAGAAGCCACTTAGAATAAAGAACAGAAAGAGACCAGGTCATTTTGCTGAGTTAAGCTGCTTTTGATCTACGATGAAGTGTAATTATAATGATTATAATCTCGTTAGCTTGCTACCCTTGTGGAGCTCATAAGGCAGCTCCTGAAGAAATTTTGCAAAAGTCTTTGCTGTCACAGCAACCACGTTAGAATAAATGTTTCATCCACCCAGGGGACTCCTTGGAAGGAAAACATCTATTTACAGTGGACATCCTAAGTACCTCCTCTTCTGAGAAACACTGGGGAAGGCGGGACAGATGTTCACGGTGCGACTACACAGGAGGGAACAAAAACCAAGGGGTCTGCAGTACCCTCCTCCTCTCAGAACTGGCTCCCCTCTGTGACCCAGCTCCTCCTCTGATCGGTGGCAAACCCTGCCTCGCCCCTAGATGCGCTTCATTCTCAGTGTTTGTCTCCTTGGTCTCAGTCTTATGTTTTCTTTCCCCTCTGTTGAAAGACAGTAATTGTCAACGGCTCTTGACATTTCTTTTTATCTGCAGTGCATGGCTAGCTCTTGTCCATTTAGTTTTTCAGACCTTTCACTTAGTCAGGCTGTGTTTCCTGGCCACCTTCTCTGTGCCAGGTGCTGTGTCTGCCTGCGAGGGTGCACTGACAGGAGGAAGGCAGGCCCTCTCCTGTCATGGCACACACACGCTTTATCCCCGTTATGGCCACTGCACCTCTCAGGGGCACCCTGCGGTGTTTATCTGTTCATCACACTGGGTGGCTTTTGGCTGGTGCAAATAGTACTTCTATGAAAACTCAGGTACAAGTTCTTGTTTTGTAGAATACCCTTCTCCCTCAACTCTTTCAGGTATATATACCTAGGAGTAGAATTGCTGGATCATGTAGGAAGTTCATATTAAACTTACTGAGAAACCACCAGACCAAGAAGGGTCACTTATATGGCTCCATTTATGTGAAATGTCTGGAACAGGGAAATCCGCACACACGGGAAGCAGGTTAGTGGTTACCAGGGGCCAGGAGAGGCTGAGGGAGTGGGGAGTGACTGCCGCATGTGCACAGGGTTTCCTCCGAGGGTGGTGAGAAATCTGGAACTGGATAGCGGTGTGAATGCATATGCTGTGGATGTACTGAAAGCCACTGAGTTGTATATTTTTCAGTGGTCAAAATGGTGAATTTTAAGTGTATTTCACCACAATTAAAGACAAAGGACTGACAAGTTCTCAGCCTTATGAACTTACAGGTCAGGGAATAGAGACAGACAATAAATAAATCAATATTTTATACAGTGTGTTCATCTGTGCTCTGCAAAAAAGAGAAGCTAAGTAAGGGGGGGGGAGGGTAAGAAGGGTTTGCTGTGGGACAGGGGGTTGGGCAAGGCCGGGCTGGGGTGCTGAAGTGGGCAGAGGAAGTGAGGGGCATGGCTGGCCCCTTGAGGGGCTTGCGGCAAAGTCTAGAGCAGCGGGCATGTGGACATTCCTCAGGCAGGGAGTGTGTTACCCGATGTAGGTGGGTAGAGGGTCTGGGTGCTGCTCGGTGTCCTACAGTGCACAAGTGCCCTCCCCAAGCCCCACAAAACATGATCCAGCCCCAAATAAAAACTGCTGAGGTGGAGACATCCTGGTCTAACTCCTGAGAACCCGGGCTTTAACATCTGTGGAGAGTAAGCCAGTTTCCTATAACACAGGTGTTCTCGCAGACTGCTACCTGGCTGTGATTCTGGGGCTGATGCCCATGGGAAATGAATGCTCCCTCAGCCATTGACCACGAGGGCTGGGATTCTCCAAGACTATCATTACAGGTCCTGAGCACACACTTCTATACAGACCTGGACCTGCACAAAGAGCTGTTTATATTAATAGCCTAGAGCCTATGCATGGGGGGGTGGGCATTGAGAAGAATTCCACAAGCAAGGTTTTCATGGAGCAACCTTTTGTCTATTAAACACCTAGAGCTGGACATCTACACCTAGGGCTAAGCACTGTTTCTTCCAGGTTGCAAATGGATACTTTCCTGCTCCCTCTGCTGTCTCTTGGTGGAAGCCACTGAGCAGTCATACTGCTCAAGAATCAAGGCAGAGGCAGTCCACCGGGAAGTTGCCTGGCTCGCTTGGGTTTTCTGTCAACAGGCGCATGCTAAGCATCCTTCCAATGGCCCCAGAGCAGTTTTCCACCCTAGGCCTCCCAGCCTCAATGAAATATCTACTCTCTTTCCCAGCGAGATCAAACCCACAAACAGACGTCACATTTCTCGAATTCCATCAGTAGATCAGACAAGCCATCTCTGGAAAGAGGACATTCCAGCCTGTGAGCTCAGAGTGGGCTGGCTTCGAGGGCTGTTCCCTTCCTATTTTCTGTCGCGCACCCTGAGCCTTTGTTGTCTCTGCAATGCTGATAAATCAATCCATCAAAAAATTTCCTCAGTGAAACTCAATCAAGAAAGGTCATGTCAGCGGGAGAGGAACAGATTAAATTAGCATCAAATTAGACATGGAAAGTGAGTTCTGTCAAAATCATCGCAGCGCTCAGCACAATTAGAATATGTTAATTATGCATTTCATTAAGGTGGATGTGAGATGAAATGTCACTGGGGTAGGCATCCGAAAAAGGGAAGATTGCCAGGCACAACTTTCTCTAGACAATGTGTGACACCTTCATTAACATCAAGAATCATAAGTCTGCCTTGACTTTTTCTGTAAAGGATTAAACCATTAACTATTTGCTGGCTCCTCTCATTTGTGTGAGGGGGTCCCTGTCCTTGGCGCGGGCCACCCTTGCTGAGTGACTGGCTTGTTGCTCTTCCTGCCGCCATGGCCCCGGGGGCTTCTGGGTGTGCCTGGTGGGCAATGGGGAAGGTGGGGCTTTTAATGAACTCCCTGGCAGCGGAGAGGATCCTGCCACCGCCTAAGGGGTGGCAGGATGCTGAGGAGTGGGGAGAGGAGAGAAGTGAGGGGTGAGGATGGGGGTTGAGGGGAGGAGGGGCAGGGAGGAGGCTCTTGGCCTGTCTTGGGGGTGGAAGATATAATCAGCGTAATGGGGGGCAGGCAGGGGGATCAGATTTACAAACGTACACTTAGAAAACTAATTTGGTGAATTATTTTGCGGATCACTGTCTGAGTCACGGTAACCAAGTGGATTTTTCCTAGAGTGAAGTAGTTCCTCATAAAGCATCTTCTTAGATACTCTTGGTAGAAGAAATTTTAATTTGTGCTGCCTCTCTTCCTCAGAGATTTCCTACCATGTTGTCTTCCTGTGCCCTTCAGGGCTCGAGGAGGGGCCTGCTGGGTCCTCTGTGTGGGTTCCCATGGGGCCCCTGCCTTACCAGCATTATGAGCTACTTCTGGCGTCTAGGCAGCCATGGCAAACTCACCAGGTGTTCCCAATGACCCCTGGTGAAAGGACCCTCTGTGCCTAGTTCTCCTTCTGACTGCTTCTTACTCCTCCTCAGGCTGTACCAGCACATAGGCATCCTTCTCGGCACGATTCCTCTGCTTCTCCCTTGACTCTGTATTGAACCCTGGCATCTCCAGATGCGTCCCCGCGCATCTCCTTGTATCTGCAATGAGATGCTTTTTTTGGTCTCCTGGGATTCTGGGCTTGTTGCGCCAGCTCAGTGTTGTCTTCTGTCGCCTGCACCCAACTAATGAACGCACACCCACTCCATCTGCCCTATCGATAGTGGTTCACCGCAGCTTCAGGCTGTACGCTTTCTATTTTATACATATTTTCAAAGCATTTGTTTCTTGACACAGAGAAAGTATTCAACAAACACATATCTCAAATAAACAATAACCAGGTTACAGGATTTGTTTTACCGTGCCATGGGCTGCTCTTTAGGGGCAAAAGAGAAAGCAAAGGTATGTTCTTTATTTCTAACCTTTTTCAATAGGGTCACTCTTCTTCGGACTCACACATATCATCAGTGTGCATCTCTTTTTAATGCGGCCGGTTGGGGTTCACGTTCTGCCGGGCTTAATGTAAACAGTATCACTGCTGGCGTTCTTCTCCGCCCATGTACCATCAGGGCATTACTGTGCGAATTCAGCTGGCCAGTCGGTTTGTCTGCCTGTCTTGCTTTCTTTCTTCTCTTTTCTCTTTTTGTTATTCTTCCACTCTCCTCTGAAAATCAACGACCGGCTTCTGGGTTTTGACCTGAGCTATAAGGGCAGCACTCCCTATCCAAATTCTTTGGTGAATACGAAAGTACCGAAAAGCCTTAGACTCAACCATGGTGACCGAGGCATCAGTATGGTCATCAACTGGTAGGGCGGTTTTGGATAAGCTGCTTCATGGAAGCTTGTTTTCTGTCTGTTTACATGAGGATGATAGTCCTCATTCCATAACGAAAGTCAGCCCCTCCGGGGCAGTAACGATTGACGGGGAAGATGGTGGTAGTGGTGAGTCGGAGCGGATGGTGTCTGCAGAGTCTGGAGGTGTGGGAGGCCGCCTAGAGAGCGATCCTGAAAGTATTGCATCCACACAAATATCTCAATTTACTGGGGAGAAAAGACAGCATTGGCCACCATTGCCCAATTTAAATTTTGCATGAGAACAGGGAAACGCGCAAGGGACCAGGACCCTTTGGCAGAAATACTCGAGAGCTGTGAGACTCTGGAGTGAAACTTCGCCCCGTGCCAAAGGCCCAAAGGAATTCCAAGGAGACTGACAAGGGACATGCTGTAAAGACCTCTGCTGGAGCTGGGGACGGGTTATTAGTGCCTGGCTCTCCTCAGTGTCTCATTTTCTGAGCTTCATTTAATTTTTAGGATCACCTGGGGCCCAGCCTGTTAGAAAAGGGAGGACAATGAAAATTACTCCTGAGTGGCTCTGATTTGATGAAGCCAACTGCCTCTCTCCGCGGTGAGAGCCCGTGAAGGGGAGGACGGGAGGAGGGAGCGGCTCACGGGGTACAAAGCTTCCTCCCAGCCTGCCCTGCCTTCCAGCTTCCTTGTCAGCGCTGCCATTGATATTAAAATCAAGGGGTTGGCACACACTCCTGGTAGCGCTGGCAGAATTCCAGGCCAGCTCTCATGAGCCTCACCTGGGCTAATTACATTTCTTACAAAGCCTGCTGGAGAGGTTGGAGTTGCCAACCGGTTGCCCAGAATGATAGAAATCTGGGATTTCTCAGCACTGAAAGTCCTCTCTACCTGCCGGCAGTTGCAGCTCCCAAGTGCTGAGAAAGAACCAAGCCATCCTGGCCACTTCCTTGTGTAGTGATGCCACCCCTAGCCTAGTTGTACCAGAAAGAAAGGAAAGCCGTGAAGTCAGAGGTGGTTTCCAGCCACACTGTTCCAAGCCAGGCTCCTTGGGTGTCTCATTAAGAGTACAACTTTTCAAGCCTAGCCCTAGATCTACTGGATCTACATCCACCCACATCCTTGGTGATGAGGGTGTAGTCAAGGCTGAGGCACTCTGGCATTGAGTCTGCAAAAGGGGAGGGCATGAAGGTATTCCTTAAAACTGTACAGTCTTCAAAAAAGAGGAAGTATTTCCTAGGACAGTTGCACCAGCTTGGTTTGGGGTCCCTACTCAACCATTTATAAGTTGTGCAACTGGAGCTAGGGGTTGAATCTCCCTAGGACTTTGTTTTCTTATCTGTAAAATGGGTATAATGTTAGTGTATCTACCAGAAGGTGGCTGAGGAGGAAATAATATAATATGTATGGCTTCTCCACAGAGTACTTGGAAAATAGCAAGCAGTATAAATATTATTATTGTCATTGATGGTATTGAGTAATCATTAGTTCCCAAGGGAAATTCAAGATTCCCATTCATTTTTTTACTGGTTATATTGGATTCGAGCTTCAGTAGCTCACCTGTAAAATGGAACAACAATACTCATCCCTTGAAGTTTGCGTGAAGATTCAAAGCGATGCTGCAATAGGTCTGACCAGCACTGCTTGGAAGTGCTGAGCTCATCAAATACAAGGAAAGTCTGAGAAGGTTTCACAGCTGAGAGGGGCCCAGTGAGACATAGTGGCTAAGAATGTTGTATTATCTTGGATAGGGTCTGAGCCAGGAAAATGATGTTAAAGAACAGCCAAGTGTGTTAGTTAGCTTTTCCCCTTTCTTTTACACTAACAGAATCTCTGAGAGGATCAATTTATAAAGGGAAGTTTGCTTTTGGAGGGTCCAGTCCATGACTGGTTGGCCCTCTTGCTATCAGGCTTATGATGAGTCTGCACCACATGGGAGGAGTGAATGGCAGACCATAGTTGCTGACCTCATAACCAGGAAGAAAAAGAGAGGAAAAGGAGGGACCAGAGTCCCTCAGTTCCTTTGGAGGCCACACCCACAATAACCTGAAGACCTCCCACTAGGCCCTGCCTCTTAAAGTTTCCACCATCTCCCATAATACCAGGCTGGAGACCAAGCCTTTAAAACACGGGCAATGGGGAGACTCCATATCCAAACTATAGCAGTGAGAAATTTTTTTAAAAAGTATGAATTTTAATTAATAAGAACATATCAATGCTGGTTCATTAGCTGGGACAAATAAAAGGCATTAAACCATGGTAATAAAAGACATTAAGAAAAAGAAAACTGGGTGAAGGGCACATGGAAACTTTGTTGCAGCCTCTTACATTTTTTGTGGATCTGTAACTTCTAAAAAATAAGGTGAACTTAAATGCTTTAACCCATGAAGAATCTTAGGCTAGGGAGACCAACTTATTCCTATTTGTCTGGGATGCTTCTAATTTTAGGACTGAAATCGCATGTTGCAGGAAATCCCTGTCTCAGGCAAACTGGAGGGTCGGTCACCCTCCCTTATCAGAGAGCCTGGCACAACTCAGGAGCCTGATCAATGTTAGATGTTGCATTGTCCACTGGTGGCCAGCTCAGCAGATGCTCTGGAAGGCTGGGGACTGGAGGCAGAGGTGGGGACCTGTGTGAAGCTCTGACTTGCTGTCTCTCCTCAGGGAAAAGCAAAGTGGGGCAGGGAATTCACCCCCTAGTCCAACATATATTACTGAACACCTACTAAGCACTGGGGGCTGTCCTCTGTGCTGCATCTGGTGGGACACACAGATAAATAAGACCTTGGCTTGAAGGTATGGATAGTCTAGTAGAAGACCCTAAACCTGTATAACAATAATAACAAAAAACAGAAGAACAACATCAAGCACCATAGTCAACAAGGTATCAGAGAAGGAATCATTAGGCTCACTTTTTTTCACATCAAGTTGGGATTCAGAGAGTGCAGACAGACCGTCCAAGTACACACAGGTTTAAGACCTACCCAACCTCTGTGCATCTCTCAGGCCCAGAGACTTGACTTTCTCATTACCTACTGCTGGCTCCCATATGTCTACAGTACAAGAAGGGAGAAAGGTTGAGAAGACCAACTGTCATGTTATGGAAACTTCAGAAGGACTAACTAGCTCAAGTTGGGTGAAATTAAGGAGTACTTCCTCAAACGGATAGGCTCTAGACCTCGAAGGTTGCAATGGGGGCCTTCCTAAAACCCAACAGCATGATTTCTCCTATGAAATCCCTGGTGAGTTTCTTTGTCCTTGGAAGTAACCCACTCAGAATATTTTGGGGGGATGATAATGGGTGGTACATTGCCACGGTGGGATGATGCTTTTAGAAAAATCACCTTGTTTTTCATTGTATCCCTGGATCAGCTGCTCTGGGGAGAGGCAATTACACTAAAAATAAAAGGAAAGAAATTTGAGTTTACCAGAGGATTTGCAAAAGCATGATTCCTGAGACAACTCAGGGAAAGGATAAGCTATGACTGAAGAGTGTGTGTTCCCTACTGGACCCCACTGGACACACATCAGATGACAGGGCAGAGGACAGCTAGGGAGTCAGTACTGCCTGATGTCCCCAAGAAAGAGGAAAAGGTAGTAGAGCTAATAATTTTCCAAGGATTTACAAGTAATATTAACCTGGACCCCTTCCTCAGCAGTGCTTAAGAAAGCCACAAGTCCCCATAGTTCCCTTGGCTACAATGCACCTGAGATAGAAGAACAGCAGAATGAGTAAGTGTAATGGTTGTTCACTGTGTCAACTCGAGAAGTTTAGAAATTTAACTAAGTGTTTCAGCAGGGGGCCAGGGTCCTCACTTTCTATATTCTCAGCCTGTGCAACTGGGGGGCATGGAGATGGTGTGAGTGCTACACTCACCTGACGTTGGGTAGGCAGCATACAGTGTAAGGGAGGAAAAGAGACTTGTTTGCCCCCCCTTTTGCTCTTACTGCTTTTGCTGTCTTCTGCTGCCTTGAATGGTTGCCCCTGTGCCCTGCCACCCTGCCTTGGAGCCAGCTGCGCATGTACTGAAACCTCCACCAACTGTAAGCTAAATAAACTCTTTCCTTCCTTAATGTTGGGTGTTAGGTATTTTGTCTCAGCAACGAGAGAGAAGTAACCAAGACAACTACTAAGATAGAGCTGAGTCAATTTTAAGTGATAAAAGGAACAGGACAATATAAAAGATGGCCTGGGGCCTCATAAAAAGCAAGTCTTCACCTTTGCAGCCTCAAAATTGCAAAAGTGGAAGACTTTGCTTCGAAGAGAAAGCTACAGAACACCATGTTCCAGAATGGCAGCAGAATAGAAAATTCATTCCTCAGAATTGGATTCCGAGTGCCCAGCAGTTCAGGCACTCAACCCCTATAGCCAAGAGAGAGGAAAGCCTGGCTACTGCTCTAGCTGGCAGCAGACACTGGCGTCACCCATGTGGTGCTGGTTTTAGGTGCGTGCAGAGTACAAGAGTTCTGGGGGAGAAAAGAGAGAAAAAGGAGGGACCAGAGTCCCTCAGTTCCTTTTGAGGCCACGCCCACAATAACCTTTGGGGTTAAGAAGGCTTCCACCTTGATTTCAGGCAAAGGCCTAGGAGGCCAGGTAGTGTGCCCCTGAGAGGGCAATATGTGAAGCTGTGAAAGTGCAGGCAAAGATGCAATGGAGACCCTAGAAGTTTGGAAACTCCAAGAATGTGGCTCATCTGAGGAAACCTGCAAGGAAGAAGCAAAGCCAGCCCAAGAGAGAAGCTATGGGAGTTACAACCACTGGAAGCACCATAAGGGTGGAGACACTCAAGCATTTTGGAGTTTACAACTTGTTATAGATTGCCTTAGGTGCTACACAGGGAGCTACATGTCTTAATGTTTGGCTTGGTGGAGTTTGGAATTCTTTTGGTCCCAATCCTCATATCCCCATTTGTAACTTTTGGAATGAAAATGTTTATCTTGTGCCACTGAATGTTGGAAGTGTTTAACTTTGTTTTCATTTGTACAGGGGCTCACAGGTAAGTGTTGCCACAGTCCTAGAAGCTTAGGCATTGCTGGGAAGTCCAAGTCCCAAGCTACCTGCAAGAGGTAAGGCTGAATGCCTTTTGCATAAAGGGATGTACATGAGTCTTGAGGGGGTGGAAGAGGTGGAATATTATGGTTCTAATGTAATATAATGTTGATAGACTTAATACTGGTTCTTAAGGATTGCTAAACCTGTGTTATAATGTTCAAGTTGTGAAATGATAATAATAAGTATGTCTTTGTATATGGAAACTGGTTTAAAGAAATGTGTCTGGTTGTCAAGTGGACAAGAGGTATATTGTAATGGTTGTTCATTGTGTTAACTAGAGAAGTTTGGAAGTTTAACCAAGTGATTCAGCCAGGAGCGAGGATCCTTACTTTGTAAACATCTTCATCCTGTGCAAGAGGAGGGCACGGAGATGGTGTGAGTGCCACAGCCTCCCTGGCATGGGGGGTATCCTGCCTACAATATAAGGGGGGAAAACAGGTTTGCTCTCCTCCACTTTTGGGTCTTGCTACTTTTGCTGTCTTCCACCACCACGAATTGTTGCCCCTGTGCCATGTGCCGCCCTGCTTTGGAGCCAGCTGGGTACAGATTGACATTTTCATAACCTGTAAGCTAAATAAACCCTTTCATTCCTGTTATGGTTGATACATTGTGTCAACTTGGGGAGTCTAGAGGTTTGGCTGAGTGATTCAGCAGGAAGCCAGGGTGCTTATTTTGGTACATCCTGAGCCTGTGAAAGAGGAGGGCGTGGAGGTTGTGTGAGAGCTACATGCCCCTGGGTGGGGATAGCCTGTTTTACAATGTGAGGGAAGAAAAGAGGCTGCTTGCAGCCATTCCTACCTTTTTGCTGGTTGCTTTTGCTGTGCTGTGCTGCCGTGAACGTTTGCCCTCTGCCATTTGCCACTCTGCCTCTGAGCCAGCCAAGTATGGACTGAAACCTCCACAAACTGTAAGCTAAATAAACCTTTCCTTCCTTCATTTTGGGTGTTGGGTATTTTGTCTCAGCAACGAGAGAAAAGTAACCAAGACACTTCCTTAATTTTGGGTGTCAGGTATTTTGCCTCAGCAATGAGAGAAAAGTAACTAAGTGAGCAAAAGGCAAAGGTGTCTTTAGGACCAGTTTCACTGGTGTTGAACCTGTGCAATTACAGAAGGCCCTGTGCTTGGCTTATGCCCTGCTGTTTCCATCCTGAAATGCCTAATACATTTTTAACAACAGTCCTTGCATTTTTGTTTTGCACTGGGCTCTGCCAATCCTGAAGCTGGCTGTGGCTACCACTGAGTCCCTGTGTGTCTCCAGGAGAGAAGAGCGCTGCTGTCTCACAAGTCCAAAGCTGAACCCAAATGAAAGGGCCTCACAGAGATCCAGGGGCTTAGAACGGCTAGTGACATGAGAGCTTGAGGCTGGTACAACTGCCCACCCCACCACAGCCATGTTGGCAATGCCGCCTTCCAGGCCTGCTCCATTTCCCTGTGTTCTAGACAAGATACCTCTCATTTTTCTGGAACTCTTTAAAGGGGAAGAGTCCTTAATGGACCAAAATTAAGTGGCTGTCACTCAGATAGAAATTGAGTTCAGGTGAAAAACCTAGAGAAAGTTTCATTTCTTCTGCTCCTAGGTTTATGGACTGAGACTTGTAACTCTTGCAGACATCACTTGGCTACTCTGGTTCAATCTTGTCCTCTGTTCTTATCTCCCAGGGGTTCAAAGAGAAAGCATTTGGAATCCATTCCTGTAAGTCGATACCTTGGCCAACACGTCTGTACCCTGCTACAAGGGCTTTGTCAATGCTTCTGATCACTGACGTGCTGTCCGGCTCCCGCCCACAGCCTGCAGGATGCAGAGACAGACCCAGCCTCACGGGACCTGTGGCAGGACCCACATGTCGGACCTGCGAAGAATCTGCAGTTTCTCACGCACATTGTCCTTGGCTTCCACTCACTAGGTGGCAAAAGCCATCAAGACAGCAAAGCCACCACCTCTCCACTCACGGAGAGCAGATGTACCTTCCGGCCTTGCCCACTGTTCCTTAGTGGGCAAAGTCACCCCTCATGATTGCCAGTCTAGCACAGCCAGTTACTACTTGTTTGGTCTGAGGCTGGTTATTTAGTCAGTGTGTTCAATGTCTTCCCTTAGGAACAGTGTAATAGTGGATACTATTACAGAGCTTTTCATTCCAGCAAGAGAGAACTAGTGGGCATCCACAGGAAAATGTTCTCACTGAAAGCAAAGGGCCCTTGCTAATGTCTCCATTGTTCTGCTCGGCCCCTGTTAGAGACCCAAAGTGTTAAGACCTGAGGGGCTAAGTCTTCCCCAACCCAGACCCACCCCTCTTTTCATAATAACACTCTTCCTTTTATATGAAAACATTCTCTCTGCTCAGAAATCAAAAATGCTGTTGTAATGGTAACCCTGTGGTTGAGGAAGCCAGTGACAAGAGGCTGACTGCTCAAAGAGCCTCACAGAAGCACATGTGACTTCCTGGTCACAGCATGCAGTAGGTACAGACAGTATCTCTGTCTTAAATGTGAGGAACTGGAGGGTAATACATGTTTTGTTTGACTTTCCCAGGTCACACTGCTATTGTCTGAGTGTGTCCCCAGAGGTGTGTGATGGCAGTTTGATTCCCAATACAGTGATGTTAGGAAGGGGTGGACCTCTAAGTGGTAGAGCCTGCCAGGCTGTCTGCAGGTCAGCAGGGCCCTTGTGGTGACACTGGTTTTATGAGAGTGAGTTAGTTGTTCTTGTGAGAGGGAGACTGGTGCCTCCCAGTCTGTGGCTTTCTGTCTCACCATGCTCTCTCTCGGGCAATGTTCCCAGTATGACGCCATCTGCCGTGATGTGATGTGGCTCAGGGGCCCTTGCAAGAGCTAGTGCCATGCTGTTTGGATTTTCAATCCCCAACAGTATGGGTGGGATAAACCCCTTCTCTTTGTAGGGTTCTCAGTCTCAGGTATTTCCTTATAGTAATGAAAAGTACAAGCCACATACTACAACCCACATGAGTGGAACATGATGTGGCACTGAGCCCATGAATTAGCCAGTGGTCCCCTGAGAAAGCATATTCTGACCTAGTGACTCCTGCTTCAGTGACTCATATGCTACCTTCCCAGTGTGGCCTTCAGCATGCCACCAATCCTGTCACTTACTTAACATTTGGGGTGTATTTACTTTTTAGGTGAAATACTTCTAAAACACGTTTTATAGTGTTGCTCTCTATTGAAAAGCAGTTGCTTCCATGCACAGGAGGGGAATGAGTTTTTCACATTGGGAGTCAATGTTATTTAATTATCTGCAGTAATGATTAACAAGAATCGAAATTGAGCAACATGTGGATGTTCAGCTTCTTGTACTCATTAAATGTCCAACAAATAGGTCAAGGAAGAACCGACGGCTTGGCTCGCTCAGCCTCTGATCACTGATGAGCTGATTTCCATATATCCCCTCTCCCATGGAGGCTGAAAAACTACATACTTTACCTCGGGCCCCCTCACGATTAGTGGTGGTCATGTGACACTGTGTTGTCCAACAAAATACAGGGACTGGCTCCTTCTCTGATGAAAAAGGCAAAACCTGGCTAGAAGTTATTCTTTTTTTGGTGATGGTTAGTTTTGTGTCAAGTTGGCTAGGTTACAGCACTCAGTTCTTCAACGAGCAGTAATCCAGCTGTTGGTGTGATATTGTTAAAGGGCACAATCAGCTCATTTTAAGGAAAAGACACCACCATCCATACTGTAAGTGGGCCTGGTCTAATCAGTTGAAGACTCTAAGAGAAAAACTGGGGTTGCCCTGCAGAAGAAGAAATTCTACCTGTGGAATGCAACCAGCTGCTGTCTGTGAGTTTTTAGTGCACTGGCCTGCTCTACAGGTTTCAGATTTACCTAGTCATACGCCGTACTTGCACAATACATTCCCGCTTTAGAGCGATATAAGTCCAATGGATTCTGTTTCTTTTCTGGGAGACTCCTGATCAATTACCCTTGTTATGGCCTGTGTCCAGATGTCCCCCAAAGCCTCATGTGGTCATAGGTGGGGCTTTTCAGAGGTGGCTGCATCTAGGGTGTGTGATTCTGATATTAAGTGTGTGATTACTAAGTGAGCCCACTGACTGGTTTGCTGTGGTTCTGGGTGTGGATAACGGGGAGACCGATCCTGGGTGGGAGTGCCACCCGCCCTACGGCCTAGGTAAGGGACAGAAAGGGGGCTGCTGCTGTTGCTCGCTGCTTGCTGTTTTGCTACTTTGCTACTTTGCTGCTTCTGCCTGCCGTAAACTGTTTCTCCTCTGCTATGCTCCTCTCCCATGCTGCCCTGCTTTGGAGCTGGCTGATTATGGACTGAAACCTCCATAAACGGTGAGCCAAAATGAACCCTTCCTCCTTTAACTTTGGGTGCTGCATACTTTGTCTCAGCAATGAGAGAAGAGCAATTAAGACAACCCTCTTCTTCCTTTTGACATGAGGCAAGATGTGTCTGCCATCTTATGACATGGGTGACAAATTTGAGGATCAGACATCGGTGCTCAAGGTGGTGGAGCCGCGAGAAATGGGAAGAACGTGGGTCTGTGTTGGTCCCACTGTGCTTACCCACCGGCTTGGGAGGTCTTACCCCCTGGGAATCTTAAAATCTCTGAAATAAGAATACACAGTCTAACAATGATGTCTCATTGAAAACTGTAGCCTTGTTGTTTTGTTTTCCATAGAGAACCCTATATAATAGCACATCTTCTAACTAGCGGCATCTTAGATTTAATAAAATATAGTAACTCCGGACCAAGTATTGCCTTGATTTAAGTTATGATATTTTGGAGGGTCTGACACACATATATGTAGTTATCTCTCTGGGCTTGAAGCTCTGGGACAAGCAGCCCAAAAAAAGTGTTGCAGTGGGCAAGACCTCCTTCACCAGCAGTGCACTTTCTCCTCTCTGTGCCCTCCTGAAGCTCAGCCACTGTGTGACAAAGTGATCCAGGCTTAGCCTTTCATTTCCCAATGAACATTTCTTTTAAAACAAACTGAATCTTCCATACGCTTGTATTTTACCTGACGAGAAAATAAAAGCTTTCCCAAATCCTGTCATTTACCCCATGGAATCTACTTACCCAGCTTAATACAGGCTGAAATGAGTTTTTCTTTTAACTGATGAGAGTATCGTAGGAATTAAAAACCAAACCCATTTAATATCCTGATTAGACTCCTCATGTTAATTGTGGATTCTTTCAGGCGGCAGAACAGGTCACAGTCTGGACTTAATGTGATAGTGGTGCTTAATAAGAGTCACATTTAGGAACTGCAGTTTGCAGTTAAAACTTTTGTCACCTGGCAAACGAAGTTGTGAAGTGATTTTCCCCCTTATGCTTGTAAGAAGTAACATCAGCTTGCCCAAGGGCTCTGCCTAGGGAGGTGCACCCCAACCTGATGGAGGGAACCATGGTGCCCTCTGGCTTCTCGATTCCCTACAACATTGGTCCAGGCCTTCTCCTTCCCCTCAGAGAGGGACTGAGGTTGCCCCATGAGCAGAAGGCAGGCAGGAGATTAGGGTGTGGCCAGCTGGCTGGGAGGTGTGACCTGTGAATCATGGAAATCCAGGACACATGTGTTCAGGCCCTGCACTGGGGTCCAATCCGAGAATGCTAGCTTCTGTTTCAGTGAGATCAAGCACTTTTTTTGGCAGGGTGCCCTAGATCCGACAGCAGACTGAAGACCAGGGGATATAAAAGATGACAGCATTCACCTGTGGACACTGTGGGCTCTTGCAGTGACCCAGTCTCCCCCCTCAGAGCATATTTCTATTCCTACCTTTAATAAATGTATTTTGCATAGGTTATGACCAATTCTTTGTTCAGGACAATAAGAACTTGGCTCTAGAATGATCCCACAGCACCGCAGGCTCTGGTAACAAAAGGAAATGATGCAAGGTAATTTTTTCTAACAGAAGAAAATTTGGAGATTCTCAGTGAGATTTCTACTTCCTTCATCCTATAGGCAGGAGGCAAAACCTAATGCCTATAGGGTCCTGAGAGGGCTGAGTGGGGACAGAGGAAACTGCAGAGTCTTGATTCTGTGTAACAGAACTGCCTCATTTTGCCTGTTGCTCTGGTCTCTTTTAAAACACAGCCAGAGACCAGGCCCACTTCATCTCCTACTGTCCACAACCTGGTCCGAGGCTGCAGTGGATCTGCACAGCAGTGCTCTTCAGAAAGCCCCCAGGGCTCATTTGCACACAGTTGCTGGCCCATCCATAGAGTTTCTGATTTAGCAGGTCTCTGAGGAGACCAAGAGTCTGCTTCCTAAAATGTGACACTGTGCTGCTTAGTTGGAAGTGGCTACCTGTGAATCTCTGGGCCCTTCTCTCTTCTGGGTACTGCTACAGCCTCCGAGCTGGTCCCCTGGGCCCTACTTCATCAACCTGCTGTCCATCCTCACACGGGAGCCTTTAAAAATGCAGGTAAATGTACATCAATGCTTGGTTAAAAACCCATTTACTTGGAATGGAGTCAGACGTTACAGTATCCCCACAAGGCCCGAGTCGGTGAGTTTCCCTTAGCTCCCTGGGGATACAGTGTCAGAATTACCTAATTCTCCCTTCCACCTTCCTCTCTGACTTCATATCCTTTTATTCCTCTGCCTCCCTTTCCCTGCCTCAGCCACACTGGCCTCCTTGCTCTCCCTAGAATATGCTATCTGCTGCCCCTGGGCCTTTGCACTTGCTGCCCTTCTCCTAAGAGTGCCTCTCTTGGGTCTGCACGACTTCCACACTCAGCTGACCAGGTCTCCACCCACATGATCCCTTTTACAGTGAGGCCTTCTCGGGCCATGCTGGCAAATACCACATCCCTCCCACTGTTACGTTTCTTGCTCACATAGTGCATGGTTTATTGTTTATGTCATCCCCTTGGAAGGTCTGTTCCTGATGGTCCACCTTGTGTCTGTTTTGTTCACCACTACATCAGCCAATGCTTTGCCGAAAGAGTGGACAAATGAATGCGAAGAAACAGCAGGAGAAGTTTGAACCTGTGCAAGTATCTGTCATCTCATGGCTGCTCCTTCGAGAACACTGTGATGCCAGGAGGGCCGGTCTACAGACTGCTTCCCAGCGCTTCGGTCCGGGGGCCAGAGGCCTTTATCCTGTCACCGAGTGAGGACAGGACGGTCTTCCTACCCATTGGGGGTGGAGTCTCTGCCTCTTGGGTGGAAGGAAATGTCACTGTGGAGACGGAGGCCTGGGTTGGGCCACCCAATCTCCTCCTCCACTTTTCAAAATTGGCTCTGTGCCATTGGTCTTCAAGGGCTCCAAAGAGTTTGTAATCAGTGATCTAGCTTTTTTCTCTACATAATATTCAACTCTCTCAACTGATCAGCTGTTTGCCTCCAAGATTAGAAAATTCAGCACATGCTGCTCTGATTAGGGCGCTTTCGTCGGAATTTGCAAAGCTGAGTATTTGGTCAGTCAGCGGAACTGTAAGGATCTGCAACACGGAAAGGCCTTGTTCTAGATCCTGCGATTGCACCTGTGGGTGACACAGACGTACCTGCCCGCGGGAGGCTTGCAGTGCAGAAGGGCAGAGGCCACGCGTGCTGAGGAGTCTGGGCACCGACGCCCACACATGCGGAGCTGATGCAAGCATGGCGAGGTGGACGTCAGGCCAGGTGGTTCTGTAGGCCGACGATTTTTGTTTCCGTCTTCACATGATGCAGCTGTGAGAGTTTGCAAACAGCCACTGGGCCTCTGGACCTTTGCGTCTTGCTGCTGAAGGTCTCTGAGTGCAACCATGCAGGGCAAGGAAATGCTGGTGCTGGAGCTAAGTGCTCTGGGTGGCCCGACACCTCTTACCATGCTCCGAGCTCCTAAGGCTTCTTTCGCATCTCCGTCAGCCTCCTCGGTCTGTTTTGTTTTCCGCTTTGCTCCTGTACACCTCCCTCCTCCCTCTCTTGCTCCCCACTCCTTAGCAGCTCTTTTAGCAGCTGAGAGAAGGGAAGGGCCTTGAGTAGTAGTAGTTCACTTGCAAAATACACCCTCATTCTCAGCTTGTCCATGAGCCTTGTCTGTGAACCTCAGAGCCCTGCGCTCCTTTCCTCTCTTCCTAACGAAGTTGCGTTTGCCCCTGTGCATATATGGCCTGGCTGGCACGTCATGGCAACCCCTTTAAGACCCACTCTGCATTGAAAATGCATTGGATTCTTCCCTTCACTTTTAGGATCACATTTAAAATCACAAAGTGTGACCCACTTCTTTGTTCTGCATCATATTTTTCAGTCACCTTTTCTTCTCTATCTGATTTGAGACATGCACCCCAGGACCTTGGCACATGCCCCTTCATTTGCTTTTGATACCTTTCCATATTCTTCTTGTAGCGATTGCATCTTTTCCCCTTGAAGGCCTGGAGCTTAGAGGCACCTTTCTGGATCCCAGGATGAGGCTAGAGGCTTTCCTCATGAAATAACTGGGGTCATAGTGGCTGCTTCATAGCACTCAGTCTAGCCAAGTTACTTGGTTGCTATCTGCTTGCCGGTGTCAGCCACAAGCTTTAGAAGGGTGAGGTCATGCCTTCTTGGTGCACTGGCATGTCCAGTGCTCAGCAGGGCCTGGCACATGGTGGTGGGAGTCTTGCGCTGCCTTCTAGCCTGGTCCCCTTCCCAGCCTGTCCTCCTCTCTGGCCTGGTGAGTTCTCAGTGTGTTCATTAGTGGGCACTGTGGCTGAGCCTGGAGGGGGGTGGGGATAGCGTGTCCCCTTCCCAGCTCTCTCCTGTGTACCTGCCAGAGCCGATGTAGCTCTGGGGGCAGATGCCACTGTCCTTGTCTCTGAATGACTTGCTATTTGTTGGTTTTAAGAAGTACTCCTCTCCATCTCTTTGTGCCTAGAGGTAGCAACAGCTCCATTGCCGCTAAGATGTGGCCTCTGCACTATCCCCGAGGTTCCCGTACCGCCCCCACCCTGAAGCTGCTCCTTACCCCAGTTTGCCAGCCACCGCTGTGGGAGACTCCGACCGACACAGGAAGCATCAGTACCTACCTCTCCCCTGGCTGGGCAGCTGCCCCTCTCTGCCGTGCCCTTGACAGGCTATGGGTAAGAGACTGCTATTGCGATGGACAGGTCCAGCATTGAACCACACCTTCCTTCTGTTTCCTACATCCAGCTCCTTTATCTCCTTCCTCCACTGGCACCTGCATGGTTCACATATGGCTGTCTCCCCTCACCCCTCAGGAGCCACATGGCCAGGCCACCGGTGCCACCGGGTCGCCTGTCAGGATCCTAGTTCTGCAGGATCCAGCCCCACTGGCTCCCACCAGGACGCAGAATTGGAACAAGCACCTTGGCGCTGGGCCTTCCCTGGCCCCTCTCTGGATAGTGACTCTGCTACCCAGACTGCTTGGAATTGCAGTTCTTAATGGCCTTTGTTGCAAAAAGAAAGTCATGATGAGTATTCCTTACGGACTGTACCGCACTTTTCCTAAACACCTGTACCCTCCGCCCAACAGCCCAGATCACTCACCGCAAACAATCACACAGCCCAGGCCTGCTCGTGCTCGGCAAGCCTAACAACTGGGAAAAGAGTTCTAATTCCTGATGGCTCGGACAAAGGCATTTTTCTCTGTCTTGCACAGCTTGTCAGAAACTCTGCTATCTTTTTTCTTCACTGTTGAGGCCCAAGAATTTCAATCCACTGGTGCTTTACACCGAGGCCAGCCACCTGGGGGAGGCTTGCAAAAGAGGCTCCTTTGCTTCAGATGAAGCCCAGACAGCTGTCAGACAAACTGGATTATTTGGGTAAACCAAATGTCACCTTTCTCTTTCATAATAGCCTGCTTTGGAGGAGCTGAGACTTTCTGGACCTTATCAGTGCACTGTCATCTCTGACTCCTTAGCATTTCATGCATTTTTTAAAGTGTCAAGATAATGGGATGCAGGAGAGAGAAAGTAGAGAGCACAGAAAAGGATGTGATTCGGGAGTGCCCGCTGGTGCCTAGGAAATAGCTTTCTCCAGATTGCGGGGCCAGGCTGGACCCTGAGAAAACTCTCAGGATCTGCTAAGTAGATTCGTACCCTTTGCCTCCCCTCCCCAGCCGAGGAGTCCTCGCTGTCACTCTTAGCTTTCAAGGCGTCCTATTTTATCTCCCCTTTCTATGTAAGAGGCAGTTTGGACACTGCCTGATGGTGGCGCCATCCCAGGGAGGCTGGGAAGCCGGGAGAAGGTATGGGAGATTCCTTTTCGCACATCCTTGCAACTTCCTGTGAGTCCATTATTATTTCAGGCTAAGAAATGGAAATGAAACCAAACAGAAGAAAGAAAGAAAGAAAGAAAGAAAGAAAGAAAGAAAGAAAGAAAGAAAGAAAGGAAGGAAGGAAGGAAGGAAGGAAGGAAGGAAGGAAGGAAGGAAGGAAGGAAGAAAGTGTTTCTGAGACCGTGTGTAAATATTTGTCCAGTGGGATGGGATGTCAAGATCAGGGGCTGACAAACTTCTTCTGCAAAGGACCAGGTCATAGATAATAAATGTCGTAAACTTTGGGAGCCACAGTGTCACCCTGCTGTGCCATTGTGACACGAAGCAGGCATGTAAGCAAATGGGCCTGGCTGTGCGCCAGTGAGGCTGTTTACAAAACAGGCAGTGGGACAGATTTGTCTGAGCGCCTCAGTCTGTCAGTTCCATCTAGAATTTGCACACGAATGTGTGCTCAAATGCTCATGATATAACTTAACATCAGACGGTCTCCCCCTTCCCTCCCCACTGTCTCCCCCCACTTCCTGCGTGCTTTAATTGTCCCAGTGAACATTTATTACTTATATTATTAAATAAGGCACTCGCTGTCTTTGGATGACTTGTTTTTAGAACAAATATGGAAAACTACCTAAGTATCTTCCAGAGCTTGGCACCTCTCCCGTCCTCGCCCCACGGGCATTATCCACACAATTAGTCCGGAGGCAGGACAGCGTTTGTGACCAGATCCCACGTGTGGATGATTATCTGGTTAATAACTGCCGTGTGGTTATAGTCAGCTGTGCCAGTAAATGCCAGAGTCATGAGACTGAAATTGATACAGATGATCAGAGGGGGAGAGAAAACAGGGCCCTCTGGAGCTGAGTTTGGTCATGAGTGGTTTTCAGTGCTAGATCACAGAGCTACAGGCCTTGGGTCTCCACATAATCACCACCCCCAAACATCCTGCTTTGGAGGCAGCAAAGAGAAGAAAAGTTCTTTTATTTTTAAGGTAATTCTGCAATGAACAAGGTATCATGAAGGTGTTTAGCTTTCAGTTGGGGACCAAGAATTGAAACGATGGAGCTGAATTCCCGCCTCCAGCTGGGCTCTAGACAAAACAGTCTCCACAGACAGTTGCCTTTCCAGTTTTTAAAGTTCAACAGGAAAGGAGACAGAAGTTGAAGTTCTTTGGCAAATGCACCCAAGTGATGAGAAACACTCCTGTTTTATATTAAGTTTAAAACCTTTCTGATGAAAATAGACCTCAGATTTATGATAGAACCTGATTTCCTAGTAGAAATGAAGCTTGCCTGCATGATGCATTCCTGGCCGAAGTCCTGGAGCTTAACATTTTGTAGAAATGATCCACAATGGCGCATTTAATCACTGATTCAACTAACTGGTCACACTCTGTCACGGTGAATGTAAACTTTTTAAAGCATGTATCAGGCAGACTTGGGTTATGGCCTTGAAGCATATCATTTCCTTTATGGATAGTGCATCGCCAGCTACAAAAAGACTTATAGTGACGTATAAAGGAAGTAAGTAATAAAGCTAATAAAAAGGAGAAAGCAAATGTCCTAATAATACAAATTAGAACAGTGATTGTGATTAACCATTCATGTTGGAGATGAACTACTTGGCAGCCCAGGGGAAAAAGGGACCATACAACTTTCAATCCTTTTATGATCAAAATAGAAAGATGCTAATTCTTTATTAAATTCAAAAAGAAAATGCCTCAATGCAGATTCTATATGGAGAATGATCAACTTTTAATAGCTTATGAATGATCAATCATTTTTGGCTAGGGCACAGGTGTCTGGGAAAGTTTACCAGGTTTGTCAGAACCCTGTGTACATCATTATCACAGAAAGGACAAGTTTGTACCTCTTCATTCCAGAGGAAAGTGTGCAAGTTATAACAGCACGCCTATAAATGTTGAGATGGTTAACAACTTATAAGCAGAGTTGGTTTACCTGTTTGCATAGATTTTTCATTAAACTTCAAGCTATATCCAATTCCTGGAAATCTGAATACATCAGCACACATCTCCTCCCACTGGTCATGATACGACTTGGACCCCACAGAGGAGGACCATTGTCCTGTGTGGTCTTTCTTAGCGTACCACCAGCACACATCCCAGCCCTCTCTGTTAAAACCCTTCCAAGCTTCGTACTTCTTTCCACTTACTATGGATTTCTGATTCCTGAAAGACTTCCGCCCACTTGCTTCCAAGTTTAGGAGGCTGTTGACACAGGTCTTTTTGTTTCTCAAATGCCAAATTCATGCTTTCCTCAGAGTGTTGGCCATTGCTTTCTTTGCTGGCTGACTGCTCCTCACTAGAAAGGGATTATACTGGCCAGAACTGGCTTGCTCATCCTGTGGATACCGGCTAGCAAATCTCTGTAATAGCCTCTCCTCTTCTTCTCTTCTCTCTTTGAGCTGGATTATAAGCTCCTATGAGCAAGGGCTTCCTCTGATGGTTCACTGCTAATTTCCTGGCTGCAGCCTCATCCTTGGCATGCACCAAACACTCAGTCACTATTTACCATATTAGTCAGTGAATCGCCACGCATAGGGCTGGGATTCCATCTCTAGAAGATGACCCTTGACACGTGTCTTAAAGACTCTTTCTGGCAGGGTCCTGGCTTCAGGTTTGGGATTTGAGCACTTGTTTTCTGAGGGACCGAAGAGTGAATCACTCAGGGGTCTAGGAGTCATTTGGCATCCCACATCCAATGCCCAGATGATGGTGCCTTTCCTTGGTAGAGGGGCAACATATGGTTCGTGTGCTCATGGTCAGGGAGGTCCTATCTAGCAGGGGCTGTGAACTCAGGGTGGGGTGAGCGTGTGGGCTCACATGCACCCTCACATTGGTCCACATCACCCTTTAGAAATATCCCTGTGTGTGTACAGTACATGTGACTTTGGGTTCCCACAACCTTCTCAATTTCAAATACTTCCCGAATATTCTCTCTTTGGATCCCTCCAAAGACATCTGAACTCATTTTATACCACAGGAGCTAATTTTCATCTTGGAAAATTTGACCGTAATAATTGTAGACCTTTAGATGTCTGCCAGTTTGCAGGGCAAACCTAGGATCTTCCCAGATTGCAAAAACTGGGAGCACAAGCTCCCAGTAGATCCTTGGGTTTCTCCAGATTTTTATCTCCTACATGAGTCATATGTTTTCTGTTAGTGCCTGTATTCCACAGGGAAGTTCAAACACAATTAACAACGTTAATCACTCCGCCAGAGCGACGGCACTATACTTGGTCACCGTGAAATGCAGCTCTGACCTCATCACCAGCATTTTGGGATTCAGTAATGAGAGAACAAAACTGTATTTGTTTATTTACTTTTGTCTTTTTGAGACAAGGTTTCACTGTGCAGTTCAGGCTGGCTTTGAACTCACTTTGTAGTCCAGGTTGCCCTCAAACTCACAGCAATCCTCCTGCCTCAGCCTCCCAAGTGCTGGGATTACAAGTGTGTGCAGCACTATGCCTGGCTGGAGAACAAAGTTTTATTGTGAGGTATATGCTGGGAGTTGACTCAGGGTCCTTAGTGACCAACTGACCAGCTTCTTCCTGTTTGGTACTGCAACACAAAGCAAATCAATAGCCACAGAACAAAAGATAAGTTATACACTTCCATCCTGTGGGTTCCTAAAGGAGTAAATAGAGTGGACTGCCAATTATAAGTCTGCAAATGCTGAGATCTTAGGTTTCTACAAATGGAGCTGGATTACCCCTTACTAGCATGAGCTCACCCAAGAGAGAAGTCCCTGGCTTACCCACATGCCTATGCTCATTCCTGACACAGAAGGCGATCACCGAACAACTTCTGCCTTAAATGGATGGGAACCAACCCTGCATTAAGAGTACTCTCTCGTCAGTGCCTATAGTTCCACCACGAGTGAGGTACTCCCTTGTATTAAGCACTACCTCTGTGCCCCGTCTGATTCTCAAAGCAGAAAGCTAAGAGGATGTGGAAGTGGTGCAGAGGAGGGCCGTTCCTTCAAAATGCCCTTTATTTTTCCATTTCTGCTGGCACACAAAAGGCACTCAGTTAAAAACTCACAAAACAGCCCTGCCTCCAGCTACTTGCCCACATCAGAGGACGGTAGCCTGTAGGGAGAGCGTCTAGACAGGTGCAGTGCAGACCTGACATTTCCCCCACTGGAGGGCAGTGCTGCCCATGCACAGTGGCCAGTCTCTCCCTGGTCCGCCCCAGGGTCCCAAATTGGGTGCCCGTACATCCCTACCCTTCACTCACTTTGTCTCCTGCGAGTTCCTCTGCTATTTACATTTGCAAACATTTCCGTAAAGAATCACACACACAGATACCAAAGTTCTTGAGCTCAGAGGGAACCACTTAGCATGCTGGTGGTGGCAAACCCATGGCACGCGGGCCACAGCAGGCTGTATCGCTGAAAGCCCTAGGAGATTTGCTGTCACTGGTAGATATTCCAGACTTGGGAATATAATGGGCAGCTTAGTGAAATTTCTCGGGGAATGGGGGGATAGGAAGCTTTTTTGTTTACAGATGGACACATGAGTGAGAAAGATGGATTAGTAAGACCATCACACCATAAGAAGGGGGAACATTTGAACATTTTAATCTTTCTCAAGGACCAAGGAATAAATCTCACTATTACACTCGATTGCCTACCAGAGCAATGGTGTATAGTGGTAACTCTGCAAATACTGTTGAATGTAAGTTGTTGAATTAATTCAGATGGAGAATCTTTTAAATTCAGTAAACTTAAGCAAAAACCTCACTTTCATAATAGAACTTATTTTTTAATGTGTCTAAAGACAAGTTTTGTGTGGACTAGAATTTGCCAGCCAGTTACTTCCTGATGACCTTGGCCCACAATAACACCTTCATCTGTCTGAGTAGGCACAAAGTCGTGCCCAGGGACACATAGCTTGTTACAAGCTGGGCCCTGTACCTGCTACCACCGTCTCTCCTGCGGTGGGGTGACAGGTTGGAGGAAGAGGTATAATTTTATGTGGTGCTTGAAGATGACATTTGTTTTTCAATTCTTTTCCTTTTTCTGTTGAAGTCAGAAAAAAGTGAGCTTTGCACTGATGTGCTTTTAACATCCCGCAACACAGGTAATCTCTTCCTTTTGCAAAGCAAGAGTGAGCTTTGAGCTCAGAGACTCCTCCAGACAACGTGTCTAGCAAGGATTTTCATGCTAAGGTTTCCTGTGACTGCATCTGCATGGTATTGCGATCCTCTATTTATGGCAAGTGCAACTGGTTTTCATCGATAGCAGCAGTTTACAAGCGTTTGTTTCATTTAAGTGAATAGTGTGAGAGGAAGCAGAGAAAAACTGGGATGCAAACAGTAGCAGGAAGATCATGCCAGGAGGCAAAAAAGCGTCATGGCGGGAATCATTGCATTTCCAGGGAGATGGGGCCTGGGTTCCAGTCCAGCTCCCAGCTGTGTGACCTTGGGCAAGTTACTCAAACACCCTGTAGTTTCCTCTTCTGAACAAGGGAAGTAGTGAATCAACCTTAGAGGCAGCCATGAGGACTGAATGAATTAGCAGGTGGAAAGCACTCACAGCCAGGGCACTGAGGGAGAGAGGGAGGACGGTGCTGGTGATGGCCAAGATGCTGCTGACGATGACGATGGTTGTGATGACGATGAGGACCAGTAGGGTCTTGGCCACTGGGATTTAGGCTGATGGCATGGAAAGGGAGGTGCAGTTTTCTCTCAAAGAAAGAGAAGCAAATGAAAGAAGACATCCACATCCAAGACGCCAAAGTTTCCAGGAGGTGAGAAGTCTTTGGGAGGGAGACCGTGGTGCATAGCAAAGACCTGCCTTCCTCTCAGGGACCTCCCGGAGGGCAGGCACTTGTCCTATTAACAGGAAGAATGGCCACACCGATCAACCGATCAACCGATCAACTGCCAGCTCTGCCCCAGGCTTTGGCTCCCAGTTCTAACTCTTGTTTAAAGCCTCTGCCGCTTGATTTCCCTATTTGTAAAATGGGAGTGTAACAGTAATGTAGTTTTCTGGTGAGCTTTAAATGTGTTAAATGTATATATAGATACCAGGCACAAGTAAACACTCAGTAAGTATTAATATTTCTTTTTTGTCATTTTCTGTGAGAACAGAAATTCTGCACGAGCATCAGTACTTGGCCTTTTTCCAGTTGTATCCAGAACATAATAGGCGCTCAGTGAGTGAGTGTGTGAATCAATGTTTAACTCAAAAGCCTCTATTTTCCCCAGTTGTGCCAAACTACCACTTCTGCACCCTGAGTAGGCATGTCAGGGCCTCAGCCCTGATGGGGGCTCAGAGACGGGAACATGGATTGGAGCCCAGGGGCTCTTCCTTCTCCCAGGAAAGCCACACAGCAATCCTTCCCAGGATGCCGGCCCTTCTCCTGCCTGGCCTCCCACCCGGCCAGGTCTGTGTGGTACTTATGCTGAGCACTCTTGCCTTGTTTTGAGAGCTTAGGATCATTTTCTGTTTTTGGTACTGGGAATCAAGCTCATGACCTCATGCTCGCCAGGCAGGGCTGTGCCCTGAGCCACGGCCCTGGCCTGAGCTGAGCATCCTTTGCACCCACTCGCTGGATGCTCATCAGACCCTCACATCAGACAGAAGCAGCACCCTAATGTCCAGGCCCTAAACAAGGACACAGAAGGCAGCTGGACGGAGCTTTGGCATGTTCTGAACGTCATGCTGCATTCTAGAAAACTTAGGTGCATTTACAAAGGGGAGGTGCCATACTGAGTAAAGTGCCGATTTCCAAAAAGAATTTGGGAAGACTCATTCTTTGGCCCTGATGCCAAAAGGGCCATTCTACAATGCTCTTTCTTCTCTACCTACCTAACTACCTGTCCACCTGCCTACCTACCTCCATACCTATCTCCCTATCTACCTGCCTCTATACCTACTAACTCCCTCTACCTCCTAAAGTTTTATGCATTCTTCAATGCCAAGATCAAACCTCCTCTTCTCTCTGGAGGCTCCCCAGCCATATTGGCTGAGTTAGTTATTTGTTCTTAGGAGATCCCAGCTCATGTTCACCTTCTTTGTGTTATGGCTCACTTCTTCATCTAGCCATTTGTTTAATAAACACTGTCTGAGCCCCCATTATGTGTCAGACTCCATGTTATTAGCAAGATAAACCAGTTGAAGGTCTCTGCCATGTGCAGCCTCCGAATGGATGACTCTCACTGCCCCCAGACTTCCTGAGGGTAGGGACATTGCCTCCGACATGCAGCAGAGGAGCTACTTAGAGCAGATGCTCCACCTTGCAGACCTGAAGAGGGATTAGCCGAGTGAGGGAAGGATGCATAAACATTCGCCTGCAGAACACAGACTGCCTGTGCAAATGGAGGGCTCCTGACCAGCGGGCTCGTTTCCCCTTGAAGGACGACGGGGTTGCTTTCTGTAAGAAAACCAACGTTGTGCATCAGGCCTCGGGATCCGACTCACTGGGACGTACTCCTTGTAAAATCCATACATGTCACAGAAATCTGTATTCTCATTGCCCTGGAATATGTTGTTGGGCTCAAGGCCTGCATTCTGGTGTGCAAGTGGGGCTTCAGAAGTGCTTTTTCCTTTCACTGACTGGCATTCGTGGATTTTCAGTTTGAACTTGCCTTGGGGGTGAGGGTGCGGGTGGAGCGTGCAGAGTCTTCTGCCGGGTAACATCTTCATTTTAAACACTCCACAGCCGCCTTTCCCCTGCAGCCCGCATGTGCTGCTTCTGTGGTTGGCAGAGATCAATGTAGTCCATATTTTTGACTGCAGAGCTTTCTATGACTTACGAATATTCAAAAGGCTAAAACACAGATCGACAATTTTCTCTGCGAACCTGACCATCCTAATCCTTATCTTTGATTCTTTGGGAATCCAGCACATAGGAGAAGTAATTCCCCAGCACGCCTTACCCAACAAGCCCAGGGAATTCCACCTGGCTGGAACCTTTTGATACCAGGGGTTGGATGGTGTGAGCTTCTTACACTGGGGGAAATGAGGCCAGAAAAGCTAGACATTTACAGCATTTGGGGATATTGGTGGCCTCTTTCTTGGACCGTTGCCTTTTGCTGAACACCACCCTGCTTTCTTACACTGTTATTAACCAAATAATGAGCTACCGCTCTCCGGGGTATTTGCTTCTTTTTTTTTTTGGCGGTACTGGGGATTGAACTCAGGACCCTGCGCTTGCTAGGCAGGTGCTTATTCCACTGATCTATACCCCCAGCTCCCAAAGTTTTTTTTTTTTTTTTTTTTTTTGCGGTACTGGGGATTGAACTCAGGACCCTGCGCTTGCTAGGCAGGCGCTTACGCCACTGAGCTATATCCCCAGCTCCAGTACTTGCTTCTTGAAAAGCACTACTCCAAGCCAACCTTCAGCCCAAACGCTGAAGCTTTACAGAATGTTATTTGAAAAAAATAAAGGGAACAATGGATTGTGATGACTTCTACCTGCAGCAATTTCACTTCCAGTCTCCCATTATGAAAAGGATACTAGGAACCAAGAGAGCAGGGGTCAGCAGACCTCTCCCACAAAGGGCCCACCAGTAAATGGTTTCTCTGCTGGGGACCAAGTGTGTTGTCACAACCATGCAGTTAGTCACAGCACAAAAGCAGCCACTTGTAAGTAAATAGATGAGGCTGGCGTCCAACACAACTCTATTGAGGGGCACGCACATTTGAACTTGAATCTCTGCATGTCGTGAAATACTCTTTTATTGGGACTCTTTTAATTTTTCAATCATTTCGAAGAATTTTAAATAATGCGCTCTGTGAAAAGGTGAGCAGGCCTAGGCTCCTGGGCAGCTCACCTTCACAACGGAAAAGGACTGTGAACCAGATTTAACATCACCTAGTGTCAGAGCTAGTGTCAGATCCTGGCCTGGGCAACTTTTGAAGATTGACCCTTGGTGAGATGCATAACTTTGATGAGTCTTGATTTCCCTATCTGTAAAGTGGGTTATTTTGAGGGTCAGTGGAAATAATGCCCATGAGGTGCACAGCCTGATGTTTGCAACGTGTTTGGAACCAAATCCATATGTTCAGCAAAAGGGACAGGCAGTGTATTTGGTGCCAAGTGCTTAAAGTGAGTGGGACCAATGGAAACTGTTAGCTGTTATTATTAATAATGCTTATGAAATGTTGTGTTGTGAATGACAAGGGAAAACTGTAAGTCATTAGCTAGTGTAATGGCCTTTTACTACATATTTTGTTTTCAAAAGCAGTTAAAACTCATCACCTCCCATTACCTCAGGTTATCTTGTGACCATTTGCAGTCACTAAACCTAAGCCCCTGTGTGACCAAGGGCCATTTGCAGTCACTGTATCCCTCCTTTCAGATCAGTGGTTCTCAAAGTGTGGGCTCTAGCTGAAGAGTGTTGGAGACCGCTGAGAGACTTGCGGTCGGCATCCATTTTGTAATGTTTCAGCCACCTTAAGAGTCTTGAGTTTAGTTTCAGTTTCTATCTTGAGTTAAGTTTCTATTTTCTTTTTTTTTTTTTTTTAAGTTTCTATTTTCTTTGAGCTAAGTTTCTGTTTCTTGTAAATCATATGATGTAGTCACATGCTATCTGGACCTCCCTCCGTTGCCTAGTTACCCGCTGACGTCAATCCCCACTCCCGCACTGTATATAAACCCGAGCTTTCTGCTCAATAAACGAGACTTGATCAGACTCCTGTCTTGTCTCCATTTCTTGTGTCTCTTGTCTCTTTATTCCACTCTCCCCGTCTAGAGTCTCCGTTGACTACCCGCGGGTTGGGACAAGTGGCGCCCAATGTGGGGCTCTAGAACGAGGGATTCAGAGCATGGACGCTGTTCAGGAGCCGGCATGACGAGGAAAGGAAGAGGATTGGTCCAACACGGGAGCCTGCCGCGTCTGACGCACCTCGGTAAGAACAGCGCATAATGGGACAAGCTATGAGCAAACATAAGATGTTTGTTGAAGGCTTAGAAAAAGCCTTGAGGGCATGAGGAGTAAAGGTTAAATTTAAACAATTATATGAATTTTTTGATTATATTAATGAGGTTTGTCTTTGGTTTCCTATTGAGGGAACAATTAGTTCAAGGAGATGGAAAAGAGTTGGTGATGCACTTGAGGCTTATTATACAGCTTTTGGGCCTGAAAAGGTTCTGATAACTGCTTTTTCGTATTGGAATTTAATTGATGAAATTTTATCTCAAAAAAATTTTGATGTTACAATTGCTAATGTGGTTGAAAAAGGTGAAACTATCTTACAGGAAAATATACAAAATGAGGCTTTAGAACAACCAACAATTCAGAAACAAAATACAAATGAACAAGATGAAGACCTTATGTCTTTTGAAAGTGATAGTGAGGACGAAAAGGCCAAACAAATTGAGAACAAAGAGTCCTCCAGGGTTGATATTAAAAAGATGAAGCCTTTAAAAACAGGTTCAAACCAGTTTCAATTTGGTCTAAAACAGGAAGTTATATCCAGTCTTTGTGATTTGGGAGGAGCTAAACCTGAAACTACACCCAGTCCTTGTGACTTGCTGGAAGTGGGAGGAGTTAAACCTAAGACTAAACTATATCCTGATTTGTTAAAAATTCTAATGTCTGATATGGATGATGTGACAAAGATGGCCGCCGAATTTTGTATGGCTGCCAAATTTCATAATTTAGATTGGCCGCCCAGTGTCCAACATCCTCCGCCTTATGGCTCCAATCCCACTGCTCCTCCGTCAGTATATCCAATCCTTGATGATTCTAGTAAAGAATTAAAAAATGACATTGAACTTACCAAAGAACAAATAAAATTACAAATGGAAAAACAAGATCTTCTGACTCAAGTGATAAAACTAGAAAAAGATCATCAGGATCTTATAGCTCAATTAAAAGAATTAAAAACAGATAAATCTAAAACACAAACAGAAATAAAAATGGATACCTCGCAGAGTTTAAAACCAACTGTAAAAGGTATTATTCCAAAGTCTATTCCTCAGGCTAGTTCCATTATAGAAACAGATACTATGGAAACATTTCCAGTACTTGAAACAACAAATGATCAAGGACAAGTTGTCCGCACTCTTCATGCTTTTGACTTTAAAATGATAAAAGAGCTAAAAACAGCAGTAGCTCAATACGGAGCTATAGCTCCTTATACTACAGCAATTTTGGACTCTATAGCTGCTAATTGGCTTACACCTACAGACTGGCAAACATTAGCCAGAGCACCTCTTTCAGGAGGAGATTATCTCCTATGAAAATCAGAATATGTAGAAAATTGCAAAGAAATTGCTAGACGCAATGCTCAGGCAAACAATGGATGGACCTTTGATATGTTAGTAGGAGATGGCAATTTTGATACTAAAGAGGCTCAAATGTTATATGATCCAGGCCTTTATGCACAAATTCATACAGCTGCTAATAAAGCATGGAGAAAATTACCCTCTAAAGGAGACATGAGTTCTTCTCTCACTGGCATTAGACAAGGGCCGGATGAGCCTTTTGCAGATTTTGTCCATCGCTTACTTACTGCAGCTGGTAGAATCTTTGGTAGCGCTGATGCAGGCACAGATTTTGTTACACAATTGGCCTTTGAAAATGCTAATGCTGCCTGCCAGGCTGCTATTCGACCATATAGAAAAAAGACTGATTTAACAGGCTATATACGCCTTTGTTCTGACATTGGAGCTGCTTATCAGCAAGGTCTTGCTATAGCTGCTGCTCTGCAAGGGTATACAGTCTGACAACTATCACAAAAATTTAAAAACAAATGCTTTACTTGTGGAGAAACTGGTCATTTTGCCAAAAACTGTAACAAAGGTTCTATTGACAACTCTAAAACAAAGACACCAGGAATCTGTCCTAGATGCAAGAAAGGAACACACTGGTCTAAAGAATGTAGATAAAAAAAAAAAGATATTGAAGGCAGAGAATTAACTCTGATACAGGGAAACGGGAATCAAGGCCAGCCCCAAGCCCCCAAACCCAAACCCAGATAAATTTTTGGGGGGCTCAACTTTGTTCCACAAAATAACAATCCATTTCAGACCTCTGCAGAGCCACAGCAGGAAGCACAGGACTGGACCTCAGTTCCACCACCCACACAGTATTAACGCCTGAAATGCGGGTTCAGACTCTCCCTACAGGAATTTTTGGACCTCTACCGGAGGGTACTTTTGGCCTCATAATAGGTTGTAGTAGTTCTACTCTCTATGGAATACAAGTGTTCCCAGGAGTTATAGATAATGACTATACAGGTGAAATAAAGGTTATGACATCCTCTCCTAAACTCATTAGTACCATGCAAACAGAACAGAGATTGGCACAATTATTACTTCTGCCTCTAATTCAAACCCCTAATAAAATTGTCTCACAACAGAGAGATAATAAAGGATTTGGCTCGTCAGATGTATATTGGACAAAAGTTATTTCTATACATAAACCCCTCATGACTCTATGGTTAGATGGTAAAAAGTTCTCTGGATTAATTGATACAGGTGCTGATGTTACTATCATTAAAAAGGAGGATTGGCCTAAGGCTTGGCCTTTGGACATTACTATGACTCACCTAAGGGGCATAGGGCAAAGTCAAAATCCAGGAAAAAGTTCAAAACTGTTGACTTGGAAAGATTCAGAAGGTAATCAAGGCACTATACAACCTTATGTTATGGCTGGTCTACCAATAAATCTATGGGGAAGAGATTTATTGTCTCAAATTGGCATGATTATGGGTAGTCCCAACAATATAGTTACTACTCAAATGTTAAAACATGGATATTTGCCAGGTCAAAGCCTAGGAAAATATAATACGTGAATAACAACACCTATAGAGGCCATCCCAAAAAAGGACAGAGCGGGTTTGGGCCATTTTCCATAGGGGCCATGGACACTCCTGTGACCCATGCAGAAAAAATTACATGGCTATCCGAGGAGCCTGTATAGGTCGATCATTGGCCTCTAACTTCTACAAAATTAGTGGCTGCACAACAGCTGGTACAGGAGCAGCTTGAAGCTGGCCATATAATTCCTAGCAACTCGTCTTGGAATACTCCTATTTTCGTCGTAAAAAAGAAATCAGGCAAATGGCGATTGTTGCAAGATCTTAGAGCAATAAATAAAACCATGATGCTAATGGGCGCTCTACAACCAGGTCTTCCATCGCCTGTTGCTATACCTTTAGGTTATTTCAAGGTCATCATAGACTTAAAAGATTGTTTTTTCACCATTCCTTTACATCCCGATGATCGAAAGTGGTTTGCTTTCAGCTTGCCTGCTACTAATTTTAAAGCACCCATGCAAAGATTCCAATGGTGTGTCCTTCCACAAGGCATGGCAAATAGTCCTACTCTGTGCCAATATTTTGTTGCTTTAGCTATTCAACCTATAAGAGATCGTTGGCCGGATATATATATCATTCATTACATGGACGATATCCTGGTAGCTGGACAAAATGGTGGTAAAGTACTTCAATGTTATGAGGAATTACAGGCTGCTCTATCTAATAAGGGATTACAAATCACACCTGCTAAGGTTCAACTTACAGATCCATATACATATTTAGGCTTTCAAATGAGAGGGTCACAAGTTTCCTCACAAAAATTAGAATTAAGATTAGATAGACTTAAAACTTTAAATGATTTCCAAAAGCTCCTTGGGGATATTAATTGGCTTATGCCTTATTTAAAGCTTACTAAAGGTGAATTAAAACCTCTTTATGATATTTTACATGGAGATGCCAACCCCACATCTCCTCGTGTTCTTACACCTGAGGGGAGACAAGCCATACATATAGTAGAAAAAGCCATTCTGTCTCAAACTGTTACATTCATGGATTATGACAAACCTTTACAATATATTATTTGTAACACAACATTATCTCCAACTGCTGTTTTTTGGCAAACGGCACCTTTAATGTGAGTTCATCTACCTGTTAAGCCTAAAAAGGTTATTGAGCCATATTATCAAGCTGTATCTGATCTCATAATCTTAGGTAGAGAACAAGGAAGATGTTATTTTGGTAAAGAACCAGATGTCATTATACAACCTTATACTAAAAATCAAATCAATTGGCTTATGCAAACTACTGAGTTTTGGCCTATTGCTTTGGCCTTCTACATGGGGCTCTTGGATAATCATTATCCTACAAATAAGCTCATTGATTTTGTTAATAAACATGAATTTGTTTTTCCTAAAGTCACTACACTTCATCCATTGAAAGATGCTTTGCTAGTATTTACTGATGGTTCTTCAACGGGCATAGCTGCCTATGTTTGCCAAGATCAAACAGTACAATTCCAAACAAATAACACCTCTGCTCAATTGACAGAATTATATGCTGTCATTGCTGTTTTTTCTGACTTTTCTAATCAATCACTTAATATTTATATAGACAGCGCTTACATTGCACATTCTGTTCCCCTACTTGAGACTGCTGGTCAAATAAAAAATGTTTCCAATACTGGAGAACTATTTAGACAATTACAAATGATTATTACTAAGAGAAATCATCCTTTTTTCATAGGACACTTACGTGTGTGATCACTCTGGATTGCCAGGACCTTTGGTCAAAGGCAATCATAAAGCTGATTTGGCTACTCGCTTAAATACAGTTCATCTATTAGCTGCTATCGCTTCTACTGATGGTACTGATAAAGTTACCCTAGCTCAAAAAAGTCATCAATTACATCACCTAAATGCACAAACCCTCCAACAAATGCATAATATTACTAGAGAACAGGCTAGACAAATAGTCAAAAATTGTCCTTCTTGTGCCATACACCTTCCAACTCCCCATCTTGGAGTTAATCCTAGAGGGCTAATACCTAATGCATTATGGCAAATGGATGTTACTCACATTCCTGAATTTGGTAATCTCAAATATGTTCATGTGATTATAGATACTTTTAGTGGTTTTATTTTTGCTTCTCTTCAATCTGGTGAAGCTACTAAACATGTGATTAGTCATGTGCTTAATGCTCTATCCGTCCTGGGATGTCCGCAACAGATAGAGACCGATAACGGTCCGGGTTACTCCAGCTCTACCTTTTCAAAAGTTTGTAAACACCTTAATATTCAACATATTACAGGTATACCTTATAACCCTCAAGGTCAAGGAATAGTTGAAAGGGTACATCTTTCCATAAAACTTACTATTGATAAAATAAAAAAGGGGGAATGGTACCCTACAAAAGGGTCCCTTAGAAACATTTTATCTCATGCTTTATTTATTCTCAATTTTTAAAATTTGGATGCCAATGGACAATCAGCAGCTACTCGCTTCTGGTACACAGATACACAAAAACAGTTTGCTTCTGTACTATGGAAGGACCCTATAACTAATTCATGGCATGGTCCAGATCCGGTCCTCATCTGGGGCCGAGGATCAGTATGTGTATACTCCAAAGAAATGAAATCTGCAAGATAGTTACCAGAACGATTGGTAAAACAAATAGATTATAAACAACAAATACAGGACAAACTTAATGATGACTCCAGGGATGAAGAATTGCCCTGAGGATTTTCTTTATCTTTATTTTTCAGATAATGAATTCCAAAACTTGGATCCTGACATTGGGAGTACTACTCACCTTGTGGCAATTTTCTGATAGTGGTCTTGGATCTCCCTCATGGAAGGCAAGAATTATGGCAGCCAGACAAGGTATGTTAACCAGACAAGGCGTGTTTGGTGTCCCACATGAATGTGAGGGAGGCACCGTTACAACCAAGCCTAAACAATATACCAGCTCCACAGATTGTGGTAATAAAGTGGCTTATTTAACATACATTAACACCATAAAGGGAACTTACTTACAAAGCTACAAATGTTATTATAAGCCTCCGGTGATACTCCACAGCCAACCAGGACTAGGTCCTGCAGAATGTACTACTTATTATGCTACAATGCATTCTTCCTGTTATGAGTCAGTACAAGAATGTACAGGAATAGATAATAAAATATACTTTACAGCCATATTACAACACACTGCCACTGGTACCTTTGGGGGTGACTGGTCTAATGTTCCATGAATTTTGAAAAACTATAAATATGCTCAAGCTTCATGCAAAGGCACCCCAGATAAACCGGTGTGCTGGAACAAAACTGCCCCGTTACATATTTCTGATGGTGGCGGACCACAAGACAAAATTAGAGAAATTAAGGTACAAAAACTAACGAAGGACATTATAAAACAGATATCTTTAAAGACCAATTATCACCCTCTGACACTTTCTAAATCACGAAGAATTGATTTAGACACCCAAACCACAGATATTCTAACGGCTACTTTAAGGGCCCTTAACGTGTCTAATCCTAATTTAGCTAAAGAAACTTGGCTATGCATGACCCCAGGTACTCTCATGCCTCTTGCCATTCCTTCAAATTTCACTCCATATAATGTTATAAACCCTACACACCCTAACGGCACTGTGGGTTTACCATTTAAAATTCAACCTTTAGCTGTTAAATTTACCTCCTGTATACAAAGAAATTTCCAAAATAACAAATATGCGATTGATGTTGGATCTGTTACTTTTGCTAATTGTACTCAGATAGTTACTTACAGTTCTTCTGTCTGTCTCTTAAAAGGACAAATATTCATGTGTGGAGGAAATCTAGCTTTCACCTTTTTACCTGCCAATTGGACAGGGTTGTGTACTATAGCTACCTTATTACCTGATATAGAAATTGTACCTGGAGATGAACCTATTCCCTTCCCCAGCCTTGATTATGCTACAGGCCGAACAAAAAGAGTAGTTACGTTTATTCCTATATTGGTAGGATTGGGTATCTCAGGAGCCCTAGTCACAGGTTCAGCAGGGATAGGAGCTGCTGTACATTCTTATAATAAACTCTCTAATCAATTGATTGATGATGTCCAAACCTTGTCTAGTACTATACAAGATATTCAAGATCAGATGGATTCCTTAGCGGAGGTAGTCCTCCAAAATAGAAGAGGATTAGATCTTTTAACTGCAGAACAGGGAGGGATTTGTTTGGCTTTACAGGAATGCTGTTGGTTTTATGCAAACAAGTCTGGCATCGTTCAAGATAAGATAAAGAAGCTCCAGGAAGACCTGATAAAGAGATGAGGAGAATTATTTGAAAATCCACTTTGGAGCGCATGGAACAGAATCCTACCCTATCTTCTCCCCCTATTGGGACCTTTGGCTGGGTTATTAGTGCTTCTTTCATTTGGACCTTGTATTCTTAACAAACTGATGGCCTTTATTAAACAACAA
>PVLD010009721.1:9089-75294 GCA_004027595.1 Dinomys branickii | reverse complement strand
TCCAAGGACAAGAAAGAAAACAGGCATACATCAACAACAGCAACAACATCCACAACAACAACAACAGAAGAAAAAACACCGCTTGTTGCTGCTTTACATATTGTTATCTTCGAAGTGTGTGTTCAGGCTAACACATACAGATATACACTATTAATCTCATTTCCTGTCTTCGATTATTGCTTAGCATTAAGTGATATAATACAATAGTAGAACCATGTTAGCCCTCCTGCACATATGTATATTCATGAATATTCCTCTATACATACATACATACATTTTTGTCTTTTTCTTTCTAATCTTTCAAGAGGTCAGGGACCAAACTGCTCTATCCTTTTACTGCTAAAATTGGAGGGATGGGTGTGGTGGCACTCACCTGTAATCCTAGCACTTGGAGGCTGAGGCTGGAGGATCCCAGGAGGTTGAGGTCAGCCTGGATTACATAGTGAGTTCAAGGCCAGCCTGAACTAAAAGAACAAGAACTAAAGAACTAAAAAAAAAGTAGTATAGAAGTTAGTGATCAGTGTGTGTTTTGACTTGGTGTGTGGTGAAAGTGAGGTAGTAATGCCAGTTTTTATGTCCTATGACATAGAGTGAAATATACAATTCTTGAGGTAGTTGCTGAGGCAAATCATCTTCCTAGTTTATTTCTTTAGAATATTGGTGTCCTTGCATATCGGATAGCCCACAATGAATGCTGCTTCATCATTGTCTTGTACGGGTGAGAGGCTCTATTTTTCAACAGTTTGTTAGTTTGAATAATTTAAAAACTTTTTTTTTTTTTTAAACCTTTTCTTCTTTGAAGCGGTCTGTAAATGGTTCTTGTCATTAATAGTAAAGTAGCATTGGCTTAGTGTTTTGTCCTCCTGAGTGCGGTCATGTCTGTGTGGGTTTGGTTCCAGACCCCAAGGATAACAAAATCTGACAATGTTCAGGTGACTTTGTATGAAATGATATATTATTTGCATCTCTGGTTTTAGTTTTAGTGTCTTACAATTTTAGAGACATTTCCCATTTTTCTCACAGTAAAGTACCTAGACGTATGGCAGAAAATGTAATTTAGGTTATGTGATTCCTTTACAGTGTTTAGTTTAACAAGTATTTATAAATTTGTGCACCTTGAAGGTTCAGTTAAATCTTTCAAGACATTTCCCTAGTTCAGAGTTTAAAGTTACTGACTTTTGCTGGGTGTGGTGGCGCGCGCCTGTAATTCCAGCACTTGGGATACTGAGGATTATTGCAAGTTCAAGCCCAGCCTGAACTATATAGCGAGATTCTGTCTCAAAAAGACCCCCCAAAAAAATTACGGACTTTTTATGATCCTTAGTACTTCCCTGTTTCTCAGCCTCCTTTTCTACAAGGGAATACCTTCTAAAGTACCTCAAGACTTTGGACCTCCCCCCCCCCCTAGAAATTTTATCTCTGTGAAGAGTGAAGCTGAATGGTTTGGTTCTCTGAAGATAGGAGCAAAGCCTATAACCTTTGTTGGATGAGCAAGCTGGTAATAGTAAAAGAAACAAAAAACAGAAACCCACAGATTTACTCGCTTGTTCAGTCCATGAGTAAAAACAAGTATTTTTTTGCTTTTTATGTGCTCGGTGCTAAATTAGGTGCTAGCAACACAGAGGTAGAACTTAATACCCAATTGATGCTATTCAACCTCCATAGCATAGAAATAGATCTTTGTATAAATTGTATTGAGCAGCCTGGACATGGCAGTTTTCTTTTCCTGGTCTTCCCTTCTGTTAGTATATAATCCTTCTTCTATCATCTTCCTCCTGCCTCACTTTAAGAGTTCTGACTAGGAAAGGGGGTTAAGGAAAGGGCATTCTGAAAGAGAATGTGCCTCAGTCAGTACATGCAATAGTTTAGTCAAGAGTTCCAGAGAAAGTTCGTTAACCAGGGCCAAAATGAGCTATTCTGACTGGAGAAGAGGTCATTTCAGTTTTAAGACTTGGCTCTTGGGACTCCTAGTAGAGGGAGATGACTTAGCCACGAAGAAGGGTTTTTTTGTTTTGTTTTGTTTTTTTTCCTTTTTGAGACAGGGTCTCACTATGTAGTTCAGGCTGGCCTTGAGCTCACTTTGTAGCCCAGGCTGTCCTCGAATTCAAATCGATATTCCTGCCTCAGCCTCCGAAGTGCTGGGATTACAGGCGTGCGCCACCACCACACCCCCCTCGAGATTTTTAGATATAAGAATCAAAGATCCTTACTTTCAGTGTCAGGAACTGGGAGCAGTGAAAACTTGGAACTTCGCCAGGGTATTGGGGAGCTTTTGTGTTACATGGAGCAGGGTTTCCAACCTTGGTGCTGAATCTTGGTCTTTATTGTGGAGGGTTGTCCTCAGTGTTGATGATGCTTAGAGGAGGACATCCCTAGCTTCTGTTTACTAGCTGCTGGTAGCACTTAGACATTACTCGGTGTAGCTGGTGAGTAAAACCACCCTTGGTTGGAAACCCCTGTATTAGAATATGGTGGGTAACCCAGATACGTAGAGGTGAGAACTAGCCTTCATAGTCGTCACAGCTATAAAGCTGACAGGTAGTGGTAGGGTTTACATACGATACAGTACAATTTGCCATTGCTGCTTAGTCAAGATAAACATTTAAAAGTCTCAGCCCACCCTCTTCTCTCAAATTAGAAACCTCTCTCATATGGAATTTTGGTGGACTACCTGAGAAGAATCAACCAGAGTGGAACAGGGACTCCCAAAGTATCCAGCTGGGGAGTCTTGATGTGTCTCCTGTTTCTGGGGCTGGCCTTAGAGGCTTACAGGTTAGAATTGGTCAGGTAGGACACTGCAGTAGTGTCAGATCTGTAATCTTCCAACACTTTATGTGTTTATGTGTTTACTGTCAGCCTTTTTTTGTTACAATCATGTCAGGCCCACAGAAAAGTTTTTTGATTGCAACTGAGAGAAAAGCATCCCTTTTGAGCATGTGGCAAGTGCCTCACTGCCTCCAGATTAAAGGACGGTGTCCGTTAATTTTTATTTTGTTTTGAGACAGGTTCTCACTGTGTAGCCCAGGCTGGCCTTGAATTCATGGTGATCCTCCTGCCTCAGTCTCCTGAATGCTGGGATTACAGGTGTGCACCAACACTTCCTGCAACACTGGGGCCCTTATTAAGAGATCCATTTATGTACAGCTGGGATTGGGCTGGGTGCTTGCCTGATTGTACTTCCTGGTCAGGAAAGTTGTGTGCTACTCTGGGGGTTGGGCACTGAGCGATTTTCATTTGGCAGTAATCCTGCTAGTTCAAAGGTAGACACCCTTTTCTGCTGTACTGTTCTTGACTAGCTCTGAATCAATCTGAGGACAGTTTACCTTCAGGCTTTATTATGAAAAGCATCTTGGCTTTAAAAAAAAAAAAGCGTCTTGGGTAGGAAAGTGGAAGTGAAATAACTCAGTTTATTGAGGAGAGGAGCTGTTCACATTTTCATTGTGATCCCATATTCAAAGAATAACAAATCAAGAGTCAAGTTGGATATAAGGAAATCTGGGTGGATCTTCCCTAGTGAATTATGTCCTATTCTGGTAATGGTTTTAAATTCTATTTCTAGGGGCCAGGGATATAGCTCAGTAGCATAGGGCCTGCCTAGCAAGAGCAGCAGCCTGAGTTTGATTCTCGGTACGAACAAACAAATATTTCTAGTATATTGAGAGCTTTTGGAGCTGTAAATTAAGTATTATCACTTTGTAATTTAAGTATTCTTTTTATTCTCTAATAATAATAGCTAACATATATTGAACGTTAGGACTTTCATATAGATTTTCTCATTTAATCTTCACAAGCCCTGGAAGTGTGTACTAAAATTTTTCCAGATGACAAAACTGAATCTCACCAAGTTTAAGTAACTTGTCCAAGGTTGGAAAGGTAGTAAATAGTAGAGGTGGGCTATGACCCTAGAGTCCACTACACTGTGCTGACCTCACTGAACAGCGCAGTGACTGTGGCTCCTGTGACCCTTCAGCAGGGGAAGGTGGGGAAGCAGACCAGGCGCTAGGTAACTTTCTATTCCTTTTACTGCTCTGATTTCTGTGAGCCATCCACATACTGTTACTAGTATGTAATCTATGAAAGGGATTGTGCTGTGCTTTTCCAGAGCAGCAGAGAGAAGATTGCAAGTTTCCTTAGGGATTCAGATAGAGAATCGTTGAGTAGTACTCACATACCAGGGCATAGTCCAGAGTAGGAGGAAAGGGGTATGTATGGTTTTGGGGGGTATATGTGTGCATGTGTGCGCCCCCCACACACACACCAGATAAGAAACATAGCTATACATAAAACTGGGGCACAGGAGAGGTGGATATCAAATGAAAGTGGTTCTCCAAGCATAGCATTGTCAGGATTTCTGAAGTGAACTGTTGAATCTCCCTCTATAGGATGAGCTTTGGAACTTAACCTATAGATTAGGGGGTGAATGAGCTTTTTTTGTCTTTTATTCAGATGTTTATTTTTCAGATCCCCTACGGCTGAGTGCCATTTAACTATAATAGGGAAATCCTGGTGGACAATGAGGTCTTCTCTTCATAGGTTTTTTTTCCATTAATGCACAGCAGATTGAAGTGTGCTACTTATTTAATAAGGGAAGACAGGGAATCCTGTTTGGAATACTAAGAGTCTTAAAAAAATTTTTTTCTTAAGTCAGTAAAACACAAAATTACTTTTTATCTCTTTTAGGGTTTTTTTTTTTTTTTTTTTGTCTTTTTGAGACAGGGCCTTGCTATGTAGTTCAGGTTGGCCTTGAGCTCACTTTGTAAGGCTGGTCTTGAACTCACAACTATCCTCCTGCCTCGGCCTCCCAACTGCTGGGATTACAGGTATGTGCCTCTACACCCACCCTAATTATAATTTCTTAAGGCATAGATAATTATATAGTCTAAAAAATTCTATAATTACCATGCCATATACTGTATAGGTTTTATAATTCATGCTCAGAATTATGTTCTTTACACATACATGGAGTGATCAAAATGTAGAGTGAATGTTTAGACTTTTAAAAAAACATTATAGTAAAAGACATCACTAACTCCCCTCTCAATGCTCCCCCTTACTTTGAACACATTCATCCATCATTCTTGCCCCTTTTGTAGTGTGTGTGATACTGGTACTTGAACCCAGGGCTTTCACTGAGCTACATCTCCAGCCCTTTTTCATTTATCATTCCAAGATAGGATCTTGCTAAGTCTCTAAGTTGCACAGGCTGGGCTCAGACTTGTGACCCTCCTGCCTCAGCTTCCCAGACTGCTGGAACTGCAGGCCTGTGCTACCAGGCCTGGCCACTCTTGCACTTGTGAAGCAGCTCTGGCATTGCTTTCGCAACTGCCTTGATGAGGGATGATTCAAAAGACAGTGAGTGCTGCTGCCACATACTGTCCCACAGAGAGGCGGCTCGTGAGAGCATCACACATGTCCTGACCCGCCTCACCCACCAGGTGTGTGAATTCAGCTCTTCTCCAAAGCCAGAGTGGTCTTGAAAGGTAAACATTTTGAATTAATTTAGGACATCAAGGCAGCAAGGAAAAAAGTTACAAAAGAGAATTTCCATAACTGCTTCAGAAAATATTAAGAGTGCCAGGATAAATATGTTTGAGGGGGATTTATGGCAGTGTGTCTTTTATTATTGTAAGTTGGGGGGAAGTATAGACATTCACTGTATTTTTTGACCATGCCTAATAACATATACCTAATGGTGTCTTATTTGCAGCATTGGCCAGTCGTGTGTTTTTCTTTTTCTTTTTTTCTTTTTTCTTTTTTTCCGTCCTTCCTCTCTTTCTACCTTCCTTCCCCCCCCTCCCTCCTTCCTCCCCTACCCTCCCTTCAACCCATTCTGAATTTATTCATCTCTTTTTGAGGGGTGTGGGGGAGGATCTCACTGTGTAGTGCTGGCTGGCCTGGAACGTGCTTATGTAGCCCAGGCTGGGCTTCAACTCATGGTGATCCTCCTGCCTCTGCCTCCTGAGTGTTGGGATTACAGGCGTGCCACCCCCATGCCCAGCTACTTCTTTCTTTAAAAGTTTGATTAAAACATCACCTACGGTCTATTTATTACCTCTTTTTGGGAACTTGGTAAATCTTTGTGTGTGAATTCTCCTGGCCTTAAAAACATAGTAACATGTCTGTGGAGCTGCTTTTTCTGCATCGAGACAAATTTTCTCATGATTGAAGTTAGGATACAGTAGTATACCACAAGTATCTGATTAATGTCAGATTTTACGGGTAATTCTGGCTTCTGCAAGTTAAAATTAGTTTTGATCAAGGGCTTTGTTTCTTGTCATTTCTAGTATGTCATATTTAAGAGAATGAAAGCTTTTTATTGCACCGCCCTTCAGTGAGCCACTGCCTCACTGATAATAAGCATCTCACTGTTGTCTCCATGACCCTTAATATCAAAGCCACAAAACCAAAACATTAGAAAATTACCATAGTTGGAAGTAAAAACAACAGAAAATTACCACAGTAAAGAGAGTAACTAAGTTGCCCAGGCTGTGTTTGAACTTGTGATCCTCCTGTCTCAGCCTCCATACATGCTGGGATTACAGATATATACCATCACTTAGCTGACACTTTTTTGAGACAGGGTGTCACTATGTAGTTCAGACGGGCCTTGAACTCACTTTGTATCCTAGCTGACCTCAGACTAGCTGTGATCCTCCTGCCTCAGCCTCCCACGTGCTGGATTAGAGGCATGTGCCACCATGCCCAGCTCAGCTGACATTCTTAATGATGTTTCATTGCTGACATTTTTCTAACCTGTGTTCTTGAAGAACGTGCTATTTCTTGTGAATAATAAGTAGAATACTGGGGTCAGGTGAGGTAGGAGTTCTGGAGAGAGTGCTCGCCCAGCATATGTGTGTGAGGTCCTAGGTTCATTGCCCAACATCAAAAAACAAAACAATAGAATATCACTGATTTGGTTTTTTTGTACTACAATTTGCTTTTTACTGAAGTATATTTTCATTATCAAATCCATTTATTCATTGTACTGTCTTCAGATATTTGGGTCTGTGGATGGGATGATAGACAGGTTGCTTCACTCAAGCATAAGAAAGACAAACTGGGATGTGTACAAATATGCTTTTCCTACGAATACCTCCATCGCTGTGGCTTCTGGTCACAGATAATGAGAAAAACAAAAAGAGAATGCTAAATGTTAAAATAGAGGGCTAATATCTAATGGAGTGATAAGGTTGCCTGTGTTGGGTAGACTCCCAGACTTGTGTGCTGATCATTGTCACTTAAAAAAAAGTCAATGAAATTAACTGAAAGACTTATTTCTGTAGATTGATTGCCCAGGTTAGGGGCATATTTGATCCTTTCCTTTCTCAATCTTAAGTAGACGGGAGGGGGACATTCTCTCTAGGAGATTCCTGATGACATTGCCTTGTTTAACCGCCAGTATTTTTCCCCCCTCTCTCCCCTCCCTACAGAAATGGAGGCAAACGACCATTTTAACTTTACTGGCCTTCCCCCTGCACCTGCTGCCTCAGGACTGAAACCCTCTCCGTCAGGGGAGGGCCTCTACACTAACGGGTCTCCCATGAGCTTCCCCCAGCAAGGGAAAAGTGAGTGTGAGGGCTGCACGGCCTGGGGAGGGAACTGGGCATTATCTGTTTAGAGCAGATCGATGGGAAGAGACACGGCCCCCTTTAGGCAGCTACCCCACAGCAGCGGCTGTCTGCTGCCAGCTAGGAAGGAGGACGTGAGTCCACAGAGCTCCAGCTGAAGTTTTAGGGGTTTATAGAAGCAACATTTTTAGTCTTGACTTACACCTGAAAAGTATTAGAGGGCTGGGGATGTAGCTCAGTGGCACAAGCATCTGCCTGGCAAGCACAAGGTCCTGAGTTTGATTCCCAGTACTAAAAAAAAGAAAGAAAGGTATTAGAAAAACACAGCTTTTTCATCTTACCTTGTTCTTATGTTACTACTGTTTGCTGGCTATTGCCAGAAAGTGCTGAGGTAGCTACTGCTGGTGATGACCAGGTTGTATCCATGAAAAAGAGATAAAGGATCAGCCCTAAGCTGTTTTTAGAGGTTGGAGAAGCTGCTTTGGGCCAGCACTAGGGGTGAAGGAAAGGTAGGTGAAAGTTGGGATGTATTTTCCTTTTACAGTAGTGTGTAGAGCACAGAACAGAACAGATAGATGGTGGAAGTGCCTGTACCACCTCCTGTCCTCAGATAGAAGGTAGGGACAAGGAAGGATTTAGTGTGTACCTAGTTTGCCCAGAGAGAAATTCCTAATTCCAGATGGAAGTGCTGCTGTGGTAGTTAGGTCTTTTACTGGATATGGCTTCTCAGTTACTGTGTAGCATGACTGTATGAAGTATGTCTTTAATCTTGCTTGGGTTTCAAGTCCTTTATGTTTAGAAGCGGAAAGAAGCCCCCATACTTTCCTTTGTCCTTGCAGCAGAAAAATTGAGGCTTATCCTTACTACTTACCCTCCTGTCTTTTACAAGGGACTTGCAGAGGGATAGAAGCTATTTTCGTTGGGTTCTCCCCCTTGCCACTGTCCCCATCATCCCATAGGGTGCCACTGGTGTTGAGAACTGAAATCGGCAGCACTGGTCATGCAAAGATTTTCACCCCCTGCATATTACCCTCCAGAGCCTATAGGGCGGGGTAGGCCCAGCCTTCAGAGCTGAACTCTTGTCACTGTGGTGACTGCAAATTCTATTCTTAGCCCAGCATAAAGTGCTGGATCTGCATGTGCCAGTGAGGTGGAGGCTGTCCCTTCTGGTGCCACTGTGGGGCCAAATAGGCAGTGGGGTGAGGGGTACCTAGAAAATGTAGTCCTGCCCCTCTAAGGGAAGAATTCCCCTAGGCAGTGAGAGGAGGAAGAGTGCAAGTCGCTGCAGGGAGTCTGCAGAGGGTTTCACTTCTTTGATGAAAAGGCGGCAGCAGCGGCAGCCAGCCCTCCTGGTGGCTCCCACGGTGCCCCCTACTCAGCGGTCTCAGCAGCAGTTGCTAAGCTTATATTCAGGAGCATCTGGGTTTTGTGTTCCCCAGAGACCTAGAAGCTAAATATAACAGGGGACTCCCCCTCCCCTTCACCTTCTCTTTTTCTAGTCAGTCCTATGACATTGGGGTTTTTTGATAGAATTGCTTGTATATATATCCATAACTGATCCTTGTCTCTCCTTCTCTGCCAGGTTTGAATGGGGATGTGAATGTTAATGGCTTATCTACTGTATCTCACACTACTACTTCAGGGATTTTGAACTCTGCTCCCCACTCCTCCAGCACCTCACACCTCCATCACCCCAGCGTGGCCTATGACTGTCTCTGGAACTACTCGCAGTACCCATCTGCCAATCCTGGCAGCAACCTCAAGGACCCACCCCTCCTCTCCCAGTTCTCGGGGGGACAGTACCCACTCAACGGCATTCTTGGAGGCAGCCGGCAACCTTCATCGCCAAGTCACAACACTAACCTTCGAGCTGGGAGCCAAGAGTTCTGGGGCAATGGTACCCAGAGTCCGATGGGGCTTAACTTCGACTCACAGGAACTGTATGATTCCTTTCCTGACCAGAATTTTGAGGTGATGCACAGTGGACCCCCAGGTTTTTTCACCTCCCCACAGACTTCTCCTATGTTGGGATCTAGTGTCCAGACCTTTGCGCCGTCCCAGGAGGTAGGCAGTGTGATCCACCCTGATGAGGCAGCAGAAAAGGAGCTGACTTCAGTTGTGGCAGAGAATGGCACTGGCTTGGTCGGCAGCCTGGAGCTGGAAGAAGAGCAGCCAGGTATAACTGGGTCTCTGAGCTGGATGGGGAGAGGGATAGTGGAGCTGTGCGGGACAGTGGCTTTTGGAGGTGAGGAAAACTTGTCTTTCCAGCTCTCCGCAGTGGAGGCTGATTTGCATGTTGGTGATTAACCCAGCCAAGTGGCTGCGGCACCAGCTCTGGAGTGGGAGTGCAAATTATTTCAATCTCATGCAGAGCTGCTGGCCTGGAAAGGGCAGGTGGGCGAGCCTGAAACAGCCCCAACAGATCCTCTGCATCAGAAAGGCTTCTTCCACAGCATGAAAGGGTTAGGGTGTTTGCAGTGAGCAAGGAGGCCCTTTTGACTAAGACATGACCACGTAAGTGGCTGCTCAAGTCAGCTGACCCCCGGTGCTGACCAGCATGTAAAGGGTGGAAGGAAGCAAGCAGAACATACCACTGTTTATGTACTCAACTTTATTTCTTTCTTGTTGTTAGCATTAGCACTACATGTGACAAAGCCTCTCACAATTTCTCTCAAAAGATCAGCTTGCAAAGGGAGTCCCAGTGTGAGGGGGCCACCCTATAAAATCATGGGATGTGTTCCATCTCTTCCTATTCACTGGGGAAGGGGTCCGTGAACATTACTGGGTTCTTGTCTCAGATCCCTCACTCCTTTGCCCTCTCTTTCCCTGCTGCAGGGTTCATTTTACCAGCACATCTCTGCCCATTTAGAGTGTTCTGATATGATCAGTTTGCAACATAGAACTGGCACCCTAGCAGCAATAAATTTTGAATGAATGAACATCTTTGTAGCACAGTTTAATTGCCTGGTATAGCTAAATGAAGCAGTTGAAGGTACTGATTGTGACTTTTGCTCTCTCCTGGAATTCCCTAGAACTAAAGATGTGTGGCTACAATGGTTCTGTCCCCTCTGTGGAGTCATTGCATCAAGAGGTCTCAGTCCTGGTTCCTGACCCCACAGTAAGCTGTTTAGATGACCCTTCACATCTTCCTGATCAACTAGAAGACACTCCGATCCTCAGTGAAGACTCTCTCGAGCCCTTTGACTCTCTGGCACCAGGTAGGCTAAGGCTGGATCTTTTACTTAGAAGCAGGGGTAAGCCAGTTTCTGCCACCTGGAAAAGAAAGTAAACCAGGGAACAGCATGTCACAGGGAGTCTAGGGTATTGAGGCTTCCAGATAATCCAGTGGCAGACCACAGTTATGTGCCCCCAGCCTGGTTGGGCCAGTTGCCCTCGGAGCTGAATTGGTTCATTTCCCAGGTTCTTTCCCAGTGTTCAGTTTGGCCAAGAGCCCTGGGCTGTAATAATTCACTTGAGTATGGACTTCACTACCACACAGTTGGGCTATTTGCGTTCTCACTTAACTAGAAAGAAAACATTTGCCAATGAACAATAATCTTTTACCACACTGATATATAGGAAAGGCATATTTTATGAAAAATATTGTAATTTTACAAGGTTCTGTGGTCAATGCTTTTTCACTTTTCATATCAGAATTTCTATGATCCTTACAGTCTAATGACTTTACTATGTTTTTTGTTGTTGTTTTCTTCCTGTACTGATATTTAACCCAGGATCTTCTTGTTAAGCTGTATTCCCGGTGCCCAAAGTGTGTCCACTTTTTTGCAAATACTGACACAGGGCCTCCTTAAATCAGTAAGTTGCCCATGCTGAGTTCAGAAGTGTAACCCCCCCGTCAGCCCCCGAGAGTGCCGGGATTTTGGGTGTGCACCAGCGTGCCTGGCCAGTTCTTTAGGGTGCTGAATGTTGTGTAGTTTCCCTAATTTAATTTTAGAAGGAATCTTCACATTATGAAACTAGAACTGGACTTTGAGACAGGGTCTCGCTTTGTAGTCCAGGCTAGCCTTAAATTTATGGTTGGTGATCCTCCTGCTTCAGCCTTCCAAGTGCTGGGATTATAGACATGCTCTTTTACGTGTGGCCTAGATTTGAGTATTTTTCGGGCCAGTTTTGTTTTGGTTTGTTTTTGGTTTTGTTTTTTTTTAATGGCTAGGGATTGACCTGAGGACCTTTGCACTGAATTGTATATTGTTTGTCTGTCTGTCTGTCTGCCTTTTTTTCTTTTTTCTTCCTTCCCACCCTCCCCCCCTTCCTTCTCTACCTACCTACCTACCTATAGGGTCTTGGTAAGTCACTAAATTGCCTAGGTCGGGCTCTAATTTGAATTCCTCCTGCCTCAGCCTCCAAGAGTGTTGAGATTACAGGCATGTACCACCACCAAGCCAGTATTTCTTTTTTCCCTTATTTTTGAGGTGGGATGATTGTACTGGGAATCAAGCTTAGGACCTTGCGCTTACCAGGCAGGTGCTGTGCTGCTGAGCTGTATCCCCCCCACCCAAGCTAGTATTTCTTAAGGAAATCTTACTTTCTAATTTTTCCTTTTTTTAATTTAATTTTTTTTCCTTAATATCCTACTGATTTTTTTTCTTCCACCCCATAAACAGAGCCAGTGAGTGGAGGACTTTATGGTATAGATGACACAGAACTGATGGGTGCAGAGGACAAGCTGCCTCTTGAGGATAGTCCTGTGATCTCTGCCCTTGACTGCCCTTCCCTCAATAATGCTGCTGCCTTCAATCTCCTGGCCGATGACAGCCAAACATCCGCTTCTATCTTTGCCAGCCCTGCCTCTCCGCCCGTCTTAGGGGAGTCCGTTCTGCAAGGTAAGTGAGGAGAGGTCTGACAAGAAAAGGTCTTTGACCTGCAAACAAATGAGAGAATAGGTTCCATATGGTTAGGGTGGTAGAAGCAGGCAGGAAATGTGCAGGAGCCCTGCCGGAGGGGAGGACTCACGGGCGCGTGCAGTGGGGCTGAGAGAGGCGCAGGCCTCTGTGCTCCCACCTGTGCCCTCGTCCAGAAGTAGGGAGCCTTGGGGTTTGCAGGGAGGAGGCCAGATGCCTTCCTGTCCTGGCTCCAGATAAAAGATTTATATAATTACAGTAGAAGTTTTGCCCTTTAGCCTTTGTAAATATTTGGGGGAGAGAAGCTGGAGTTGCTTTTTGAAATGCTAGGACGAGGTCCTTCAAGTAGCCATGTTTAGCTTAATCTATTTTTTTTTTTTTTTTTTTTTGCGGTACTGGGGATCGAACTCAGGACCCTGTGCTTGCTAGGCAAGCGCTTATTCCACTGAGCTATATCCCCAGCCCCTGTTTAGCTTAATCTAGACTTGATTGACTAGATCGTTTTAAGGGCTGCCATTTTTCCTTTACTCACTCTGTCCCCTTGAATCCTAGATAATAGCTTTGACCTGAATAATGGCAGCGATGCTGAACAGGAAGAAATGGAGACTCAGGGTTCAGACTTCCCACCCCCCCTGAGCCTGCCACCCCCTGAGCAGCCATCCACTATTCAAATTCAGCTACATCCGGTAGTCTCACCAGCACTCTCACCGACAGCCTCCCGGGCAGCCTCCCCAGAAGTCTCCCTGTCAGTTTCTCCAGCAGCCTGTCCACGTCTCTCCCCGCCAGCTTGCCCAGTGGTCTCTCCCAGCTCCTCAGCAGTCCTCCCAGCAATCTCTTCGGAAGTTGCCTTGACAGTTCCAGTGAGCTCCCCAAAAGCCTGCCCTGTAACTTCCCCAGCTTCTGCCTCCCCAGCAAATAAAGATGTCAGTAGCTTCCATGAAGACCCGGAAGAGATCACAGGAGAAGTCACTACTTCTGGTAGTGGTAAGTGTCCAGATTCTGTTTGACTCTGGCGGGTTCCCAGAAAAGTGTTACAACCGGATGTGATACACACCTATAATCCTGATGCTCTGGGAGGCTGAGACAGGAAGATGACAAGTTCAAACCCATTGGAACGACTTAGTGGCTTAGCAATACCTTGTCACAAAATAAATTTTTAAAAGGCTGGGGATGTAGCTCAGTACAAACAAAGGCCTTGAATTCAGCCCCCAGTACTACTGAGAGTTGGTGGGGAGAGAGAGAAGGGACGGAGTTGTTCCATGCCGTATGTATGTCAGCCCTCCCCCACTAGCCTGTTACTTTAGTATTGTTCTTGAGCTCCTAACCTGGGTATCCTGTCTTCTTTCCAAGCTGATGTGCTGAGGAGACGCATTGCTACTCCAGAAGAAGTTCGTCTTCCCCTCCAGCATGGGTAAATGCCCTAGGTTGTTACTGCATTGACGCGGAAAAGTTTAATGCATGACTGTAGGAACAGGGGAGCTCCTCTTTTTCTTTTTTGGGAAGAAATTGGCTAGATAGGAGTAGATTACAGGATAGTCCTCTGTTATTGTAGTGTTCCTTGGCATGGGATTCCTAGAGTTCGCTTCTCTCGGGGTCTGCACTCGCTGACTCCTTCCTCGTCTTGTGGGTGACTCAGCCTTGATCAAGGAGCTTCAGCGGTTTTCTTTGCCAAACCCCGAGTCTCAGATATCCACACTCGCTGCCTTGCCCAGCTTCATAGAGCAGAGGCAGTAGTGAGTAGTGGCTTGTGAACAGTGCACTGAGGTAGTCTGTTACGGTGGTGGCTTTTGCTTTATGCTCTTTGAAGAGGTGGGCCCTGTAACAGTAAGTTAATCAGGGCGAGCCAGCCAGCGGACTCTGGAGCTCTGTGGGAGGAGCTGCCTTGCCCTGCCTTCCCAGCTCCAGCCTTGTTAGGATACTTATAGTCACCAAGCCTGAGTGCTACTTACAATATGAAAGAGAGAGAGAGAGCTTGGGCTTCACAGTAATCTCACTCAGAACATGGAGCTCGTAATGAAACCCTGGCTGCCTAGGTCACCTCATGGAGTCTGCAGGGAGTTCAGTGTTCAGCTTACCTCCCCACCCTCTTTCTTCTATGCTTATTCCCCTGGGTTTTTCTCCTTTACTGGCAATTCAGTACAGTTGCCCTGAATGATATTAGGGAGGGGTTCTGGCTGTTCATTTCACAGGCTTTGTAGATGGAGGTCTTTTTAGTCTCACTTTAGGGGGGGTACCAGGAATTGAACTCAGGACCTTGTACTTGCCGGGCAAGCACTGTGCCTCTGAGCTATATCCCTGGCCTTAGGAGTCTTTCCAGGCTTGTGTGGTTTAATGTATTACTTTCCTTCTGCGGTGTTTGTGGGAGCTCAGCTCAGCTTTTTGTCAAGTTCATCTCCTGTGCTGCCTTTGCACCTGCATGCAGTACTAGTGAGATGGACACGGGAGGGCCGTCTGCTCAGTGGGCTCGGCTCCTGGGTGGCGTCGAAGTGGGTGGGGTGTGACCTGGTGGCAGGGCCCGTGTGCTTCTCTGGCAGGTGGCGGAGAGAAGTGCGCATCAAGAAGGGCAGCCATCGATGGCAGGGAGAGACCTGGTATTACGGCCCCTGTGGGAAGAGGATGAAACAGTTTCCAGAAGTGATCAAGGTAACACCGCCTTTCTGGGTGTTTTTAGAGGGAGCACACGCTCCCTTTTGAGTCTCGTCCTGCAGGTTGGCTCTGGGGCCTGTTATGCTTGTGCCAGTCCCAGCCAAAGATGGTTAAGACTCATTAATGTTGATTAACTTCCTTCTTTTAGTACCTGAGCCGCAACGTGGTACACAGTGTGCGCCGTGAGCACTTCAGCTTCAGTCCGCGCATGCCTGTTGGAGATTTCTTTGAAGAGAGAGACACACCAGAGGTGCCTGGCCTAAGGGTTAAATATATTTTGGTCCCTGAAAGAGCTGATGGGCAAGCTGCAGCCTCTTGTGGAGTTTGGAACTTCTGGGGGCCTTAAATGGTTGAGAGAGTCTAGCGGTCTGCACTGTTCTAACACAGTCTTCCTGCTGCCTTAGGGCTTGCAGTGGGTTCAGCTCTCAGCAGAAGAGATTCCATCCAGGATTCAGGCCATTACTGGCAAACGGGGTCGACCTCGAAACAATGAGAAGGCAAAGAACAAGGAAGTCCCCAAGGTGAAACGAGGCAGAGGTCGGCCACCCAAGGTCAGAGTTCCTGAGCTCGTCAGTAAGACAGACAACCGCCTTCCAAAGAAACCGGAGGCCCAAGGTATAGTAGCATTTTTTGCTTTGAGATTCTGCTCCCTCCACAAGGTTTCTGAAATGTTACTAAATTGCTAATACCTCGGTTCCCGAGAAGTTTGACTGATATCTGGGAAGAATTTCAGTTAGCTTCTCCTCGTAAGATAACATCAGGGTCCCAGCACTTTGGGTACTTGCTTTGCAGTCAGTTTCTTCCTTGAATTGGTCTTCTTAATGAAGTCTTAAGTCTCCACATGTAGTTATATTCCTCAGAAGGAAGGATTTCTATTTCTTTTTGGTCTTTTTTTTTGAGACAGGGTCTTTCTATGCAGTTCCGGCTGGCCTTGAGCTCACTTTGTAGCCCAGGCTGGCCTCGAACTTGCAACAATCCTCCTGCCTCAGCCTCCTGAGTGCTGGGATTACAGGCATAAGCCATCACGCCTGGCTATGATTTGTATATATTCCATGCCCTTGTTCACTCTTCCACAACCACTGTCATGGAGATTCAAAATTCTCATCTCAGTTCAAAAGCTAATCGGTACTATTTTAATGGGGTAGATGGGAGAGAATGTCTTTTTAAGTATTTTCAATAAGCATTGTATTTACCCTGTGTGAAAATGTGAACAAATTTTGTTTTCTTCCAATTCAGAGTTCCACCTCTACCCTCTTCTGACTGTGTGACCTAGAACAAGTTTCATTTTTTTTTCCTTTGAGACAGGGTAGTTCAGGGTGGCTTTAAACTCACAATGTAGTCTTGGCCGGCTTCAAACTCCCTACTGTACCGTCTACCTCACTGTCTCTTTGCTTTCTCTCTTCTTTGCTTTGTCTTCCTCACTCAGCATTTCCTCCTGCTTTAGCCTCCTGAGTGCTAGGATTACAGGCGTGGACTACCATGTCCAGCTGAGTGGCACATTGTAAGAGAAGTCTTAAGTAGTTCATGTTCCGATATGTGTCTGGGTGAGGATTGTCTTTTTTTTTTTTTTTTTTTTTTTTGTGATACCAGAGATCGAACTCAGGTTCTTGCCAGGCAGGCGCTTATTCCACTGAACTATATCCCCAGCCCCCGAGGATTGCCTTTTAGATGAATGGTAATATTTCTGTATCAGAAACAAAAGAATAGGTGCTGTCAGGTCAAAACTATCACAAAGTACACAGAACTATGCTTCAATATTCAGTTTTTCAGAGTAAAGAAATTCAGTTTGGTGGAGCAAGAAGATGTAAGAACTGAGCATAAGCAGCAGCTGTGTTGGTGCTGATCTGACTGAAGTGTGTTACCTGCCCTGCCACCACCTCACACCTCCTTTCCCTGGCAGCTTGGCTCTCTGGCTCCACTCCGAGCCCTCGCTGCACTAAAATCAGTCCAAGCCTTGCTGCACTTGTCAGGTGGCCTGGGGGAGAGAAGTGGCAAGGCTGCTCTGTTGCTGTGGCCTCTCCTCCACTAGCCAGGCTACATCCAAAGCAGTGCATGGGGAGCCACGGGCTGCTGCTTCTGGGCAGGAAATCCCATTTTGAGTTCTTTGTGCCCCTCTCCTACATTTTCTCCCCACTATTTTATTATGTATACTTAAAGATAAAACACATAGATGTGGTAGTACACCCCTATACTCTGATAATCTCAAATTCTGAGGCAGAGGGATAGAAAGTTTGAGCTCAGGCTGGACAATTTGGCACTTTAATGAGACCCTATCTCAAAGTAAAAAAGGACTGGTGCTGGGTATGATGGCTCATGCCTGTTAATTCCAGCACTTAGGAGGCTGAGGCAAGAGGGACCCTGAGAGTTTGAGGCCAGCCTGGGCTACACAGTGAATTCAAGATCAGCCTGAGGTATAGAGTGAGACACTGGCAGGTGTAGCTCAGTGTGAAGGCCCTGTGTTCAGCCCCCCGTACAAGAACTCAGAAATTTAAATTAGAAAAAGGAAAAAGCTGGGCGGGGTAGCACACACCTGTAATCTCAGCACTAGGGAGGCTGAGGAAGGAGGATCTCCTCAAGGTGGAGGGCAGCCTGGGCTACATAGTGAGTTCAAGACCAACCTGAAGATTCATAGCAAGTCCCTGCTTCAGAAAGCAAAACAAAAAAACTTCTGCCTTCTTCAAGGACTTGCTTGAGAGGCCGGCGTTGTAACAGCATGTGCCACCCCGAGTACCAGAGAGCCCTCTTTCCACCCCACTCACCTCATTTTCCGTTACAGAAACACTGAATGAGGAAGATAAAGCAAAGATGAGTAAAAGCAAAAAGAAGATGAAGCAGAAGGTACAGCGGGGAGAGTGTCAGGCTCCGACCCAAGGGCAGGTGAGGGATGCTGGCAGCCTCACTTCCTCCGACTTCATCTTTTTTCCCATCTCCCACATCTGTCACCCCTGGCACAGCACCACACACTCATTGCCCTGAACTCTCTTGGGCTTGGTTTAGAGAAAGGGGCTTATTCAAGAACGGTGCGGGCATCTGCAGGGTGAGAGAATTAATCCACTGCCACCCCCTTGTCACCCTGTCTCCCACCTCTGCTCCCCAGCACCCTTGTTTTTGAATCCTAGCCCAAGCAGAGATGCTTTCAGAGTTTGAGGAGAAATGACTTCCCTTATGGTTTACAGGCCAAAAACAAGCGGAAACCGGAGACCAAGAGCTTAAAGCAGAAGGACGCCAAGAAGAAACTGAAGGTAGGTGCAGCGAGGCACACGCTCATGGACGCTGGTTCATTTTTTAATTTTGGGGAACTGGGAATTGAACTCAGGACCGCACACTTGCCAGGCAGGTGCTGTGCCATTGAGTTACATCCCTGGCCCCACTGAGGCTAATTTTAAAGCCACCAAACTTACTTTGCAAGATAAGTATGGCAGTTTCATTTCTGGGCTCTGAGGCTAGAGGGGCTGAGACCTAGGAAGGGTGGTGAGTGGTACCCCTGCCGTTTCTGCATCTTCTCTCCCTTGGCGGGCAGGCTGAGAAGGGAGAGAGAAAGATAAAGCAGGAAAAACTGAAGGAAAAAGGGAAGAAGGAAAAGAAAGAGAAGGTAAAAATGAAGGAGAAGGATGAAGTGGCCAGAGCTAAGCCAACTTGCAAAGCAGAGAAGACCCTGACTGCCCAGAGACGCCTGGAGGAACAGCGGAGGCAGCAGACCATCTTGGAGGAGATGAAGAAGCCCACAGAGGATATGTGTCTAGCTGACCACCAGGTAGTAAGGGGAGAAAACGTTTCGGGGGTCATGGAGGGGCCACTTGTGGGGACATCTGTACTATAGGGAGAACCTCGTGGAAAGCCTTACTGTTGCCTTCTGCTGAGTCCTAATGACACTCCCCCTTCATCCCTCCAGCCCCTGCCTGAGTTCACACGCATCCCTGGTTTGACACTGCCCAGTAGGGCTTTTTCAGACTGCTTGACCATTGTGGGGTTCCTGCATAGCTTCGGCAAAGTGCTGGGCTTTGACCCTACCAAAGATGTGCCTAGCCTGGGAGTCCTGCAGGAGGGGCTCCTGTGTCAAGGCGACAGCTTGGGCAAGGTGCAGGACCTGCTGGTGAGGCTCCTGAAGGCAGCGCTGTATGACCCTGGGCTGCCCTCCTACTGCCAGGTGAGCGCTCTTGGGCTGGCGGGAGGGCTGTGGGTATGCTGCTTTGTTTTAGTTTTTTGTTTTGTTTTGTTTTGGTCTTTTTAAGATATACAGTTCAGGCTGGCCTTGAGCTCACTTTGTAGCCTCACAATGATCCTCCTGCCTCAGCCTCCCAGTACTGGGATTACAGGCATGTGCCACCACTCCCAGCCTGGGTGTGGTGATTTGTCTCAGCTCTTCTTTCTCTCTGAGAACACTTGACAACACTCTAAACTGATGCGAAGCAAGGGAGATGTTGTTTCTTTCCATTTCCATTTTCCTTATATTTTTCCATTTCTTTTTCTTCCTGACACCTTGTTTCATTTTCCTGTGCCTTAATCTTTTTTTTTGTTGTTGTTCTGTTTTGTTAGGTAGGGTCTCACTGTATAATTAAGGGTGGCCTTGAACTCATTATGTACATGCCCAGGATGGCCTCAAACTTGACACAGGACTGCCTTGGCCTCCAAAGTGCTAGGATTACGGGCGCCACACTTGGTATTGATCCCCCCCCCCTTTTTTTTTTTCACTTTTTTCTTCCATCTAGTTTTTTTTTTTTTTTTGTACTGGGAATTGAACTCATGACCTCAGGCTTGCCAGGCAAGCACTTATAACATTGAGCTATTTCCCCAGCCTTCAGGACCTTGTGCTTGCCAGGCAGGCGCTTATGCCACTGAGCTGTATCCCCGGCCCTTCCATCTTGTTTTAGCAACTTCCTTCTTTTCCTGTTTTTCTACCTTAACCCAGTAGTTTTCCTTCAGGTTCACCCAGTTTGAGTTGTTACTCTTTGCATTCCCCACTCCGTTACGCTCTCTCCTCTAAACAGTCTCTGAAGATCCTGGGGGAGAGGGTGTGTGAGATCCCACTGACGAGGGACAACGTGTCTGAGGTCCTGCGCTGCTTCCTCATGGCGTACGGAGCGGAGCCCGCCCTCTGTGACAGCCTGCGCACTCAGCCTTTTCAGGCCCAGCCGCCCCAGCAGAAAGCCGCTGTCCTGGCCTTCCTCGTGCATGAGCTCAACGGCTCCACCCTCATCATCAAGTGAGGGGCTGGGATGGGGACTGTTGTTCCGGGCCTTACCAGATGGGAGGGGCGAGGGGTTTGCCATTCAGAAGTCCCAGGGTGATAGGTGCCCACTGCCAAGCTCCGGAGGTGGTGCGGTGGGTCGGGACTGAGTGTCGGCGCCCTTCTTGGGAGAACGGCAGCCTGCCTCTGCCGTCCTTGCCGTCTAGGTTCTGTGCTGAAACTCCCTACCCCCCGTAGACCTTTAAGGCTCTCTTCCCCTTTTTTGTGCTGTTACTTCTACCTCTGTCTAAATCCGACTCTTTATTCCCCTGCAGTGAGATTGACAAGACACTGGAGAGTCTGTCCGGCTACAGGAAAAGCAAGTGGATGGTTGAAGGCCGGCTCCGGAGGTAGCGGGGTGGAGGGCAGCGCCCAGGGGGAGAAGGGGGACACACGAGGCACACCCAGCACTTTGCCTGCACCTTCCGCCCTCAGCCTCTTCCTGAGGGTGGGGCCTTAACAGCGGTTGAGGTTCCAGGTGTTCCTGCCGCAGAAGCAGGGGGTCCCTCACCACAGTTTTCTTTAATCTGCCATCTATGTAAGACTCAAAACTGCTCTGGCTAAGCGAACTGGGCGGCCTGAGGTAGAAATGGAAGGGCCAGAGGAAGGCCTGGGACGGAGGCGCAGTTCTAGGATCCTGGAAGAGACCAGTGGCATGGAAGAAGAGGAAGAGGAGGAGATGGTAGCAGCTGTGCATGGCCGAAGGGGTCGAAGAGACGGAGAGGTACTGGCCCGAGAGCGAGAAAGTGGGAGTCAGAAAACAGACATTTTGCCGGGTGCATACCTGTAATCTGTGGCGGGAGGATCACCGTGAGTCCGAGGCCAGCCTGGGCTACATGGCGAGCTCAAGGCCAGGCTGAACTACACAGTGAGAGCCTGTCTCAAGCAAACAAACAAAAAATGTGTTGGCTGGGCATGGAAGATCACAGTCCTAACCAGCTTACTTGAGGCCCAATCTCACAGTAAAAGAAAGTCTGTGAGAATGCCCTGGGTTCAGTCCTTAGAACCCAAAAGAAAAGAGACATAGGTACTTGTGTTCCTGGAATCTGGTAACTCCTTTTCCTCGGTGTCCTTGTCTTTTCCTAGGTTGATGCTGTAGCGTCTAGCATCCCGGAGTTAGAGCGCCACATAGAAAAGCTTAGTAAGGTACTGTGCTTCCGAGCTCCCAGCAGTCAGAGGTGTGGGCTGGACAAGAAATGCTCACCTGCTCAGCTGCGGATCAGTTCTGTAGGGGAGCTGAGAGCTGTGCCTTCCCCTGTGTACTAGATGATTCCACCCTGTCACTACAGAGATGTGTGTTCTAATCATCTTGCCTTTCTACTGCCTGTGCAGCGTCAGCTCTTCTTTCGCAAAAAGCTGCTTCAGTCATCCCAGATGCTTCGAGCAGTCTCCCTGGGGCAAGATCGATACAAACGCCGCTACTGGGTGTTGCCCTATTTGGCTGGTATCTTCGTGGAAGGAGCAGAGGGGAACCTAGGTAAGTGTGTGTGAAGGCCTCGGTCCTCAGAGCCCCATCTACCAACAGTTCCATAGTTCCCTTTCCTCTGCCTAGTGATCTGGGGCTTCTTTTGTTTTAGGAGAATCGTTACTATAGCGTAGTGGTTGGGAGCACAAGCCCTGGAGTAGGACTCCTGCCTGCCTGGGAGGGAGGGTACCAACCATACCAACCAATATGCTTGTTTCTCCATTTGTAAGTGGAGATAGTAATAGAATACGTATTTCATGAGGCTGTTAAGGGGATCAGGAAGAGTTGATGCTCCTGTTAGAATAGTGCTAAATGGGACGCATTGGGAGTATAGCTCACTGGTAAACCACAGCATAAAGCCTTGGGTTTGAGTCCCAGCATTAGGAAAAGGCTTGAAGTATAGCTGGTTCTCAGCACACGTCAGCTTCGGGTTATGGTACTGGTGCTGCTGATCACCTAGAACAAACAGTCTTTTTCCCCAGATACTTCATCCATTGTCACGAGTTGTTACTAGTGATGGATTCTCGTAAAAAGAAGACTTAAGTCCAAAAGAAAAAGAAAGTATATATCATGTGTTTCTATGTTCTTTCCTATTATATATCAGTTTGTGCCTTAAATTCTTCTCTTTGTAGTTCCTGAAAATCTGATAAAGCAGGAAACTGACTCCTTAAAGGTGACCATCCAGGCAGCGCCCACTGCTGCCCTATTCTCTGTGAAGAGAGAGTTAAGTGGCTCCAGCATCTCTGCCAGTTCTCCTGCCCGGACACGAGGCCGACCTCGAAAAACTAAGCCTGGGTCTATGCAGCCCAGGAGCCTGAAGTCCTCTCTCAAGGGCCAGGATTCAGAGCAACCCCAGGCCCAGCCTCAGCCCAAGATGCAGCCCCATGCTCAACCTCAGGCTTCCACCCAGCCGGCCCCGGCCCCGGCCCAGCCCCAGCCCCAGCCCCAGCCCCAGCCCCAGCCCCAGCCCCAGCCCCAGCCCCGGCCCCATCATGAGTTCCTGGAGCCAGAAGGCTCCCTTTCTTTGTCTTTGGGTCAGAGCCAGCATGACCTCAGCCAGTCAGCCTTCCTCTCTTGGCTGAGCCAGACTCAGAGTCATGGCTCCTTGCTGAGTAGCTCAGTCCTCACACCTGATAGCAGCCCAGGAAAGCTAGACCCAGCCCCCTCACAGCCCATGGAGGAACCTGGTAAGGCGGAGTCTGGCTCTGATCTTCCGGCACCCTGGTTAGACTTCTCAGCCCAGGTGCCCTGCAACGCCGCCCCTACGCCACCGCCTGCAGTTGCTGAGGACCAACCCGCTCCTCAGCTGTCCGCCTCCTCTAAGCCAGTAAGTTGCCAGAGTGTGCTCTTGGCTTCATCTTTCCACAGGCTCCACAGCTGGCTGTGGGACTGTTAAACTGAGGAGCCCCACACACGTGGAAATGCCTCATCCTCTTACGTCTCACTCCGTCCACAGATGAGCAGGCCTAGTGCCGCCAGCCCCCGTTCTCCACCACGGTTCTCTTCCACCCCCCTGGCTGGGCTGACTCCTAAGAGGCGAGCAGTAGACTCTGGAGTAATGCCACAGAGCCCCACAGGGCCGGGACAGCCAAAACGGAGAGGGAGACCTCCCAGCAAGTTCTTCAAACAGATGGAGCAGCGTTACCTAACCCAGCTGACAGCCCAGCCTGTCCCCCCTGGTGAGAGACCCTGGGTGGAATGGCGTCAGAGTGCAGGCAAGCATGATAGCCAGTGTGGGTGTTGTGTTTCCTAGCTGGTTCCCAGCCCTCACCCCGCGCACGGACCCCTTGTTTTCAGAGATGTGCTCAGGCTGGTGGTGGATTCGAGATCCTGAGACGCTAGATGCCATGCTCAAGGCCCTACACCCCCGAGGCATCCGGGAGAAGGCACTTCACAAACACCTCAACAAGCACAGGAACTTCTTGCAGGAAGTCTGCTCGCGGCCCTCCACTGGTAAGCGGATACCTTCACCCAGCCTGAACTGAAGGGTCCGGGGCAAACGTGAGTTGCCGTTCACCAGCCGCCGCGTGGGCCTCTTCTGTGTTCTCACTTCTCAGATCCCATTTTTGAGCCTAGTCAGCTACCTCCCTTCGAAGAGGGGATTATGAGCTGGTCACCCAAAGAGAAGACATACGAAACAGACCTGGCTGTGCTTCAGTGGGTGGAGGATCTGGAACAGCGGGTTATCCTGTCTGACCTGCAGATTCGGGTATGCTGGGCTTGGCCCTGGGGCGGGAGTTGCTTAGGAGAGGCCGTTAATCCCTTAGCTCTGTTTGGAGCGGGGCATGGAGGCGCACACCTGAAATCTCAGCACTTGGGAGGCTGAGGCAAGAGGGTCACCACAAGTTCAAGGCCAACCTAAACTATGTATCAAGACCCTGTCCCAACGCAAACACACTATTTGGAAAAACCCCTCAGTTCACACTGCACCTCCCGTTACCCTAAAATGGCTCTTTTTCTCCTTTGTGATGAGTTGTTTTCTGCTTTCCCACCTGAAGGGCTGGGCGCGTCCTGGTCCAGACTCTACACGTGAAGACCTGGCCTACTGTGAGCATCTGCCCGACTCCCAGGAGGATATCCCCTGGCGAGGTCGCAGCAGAGAAGGACTGGCGCCGCAGCGTAAGAGCACCAACCCTCTGGACCTGGCCGTGATGCGACTGGCTGCCTTAGAACAGAACGTGGAGCGGCGGTACCTGCGAGAGCCTCTCTGGCCGGCTCATGAGGTGGTGCTAGAAAAGGCCTTGCTCAGCTCGCCCAACGGGGCCCCTGAGGGCACCACGACAGAGATGTGAGTGATGCCATACCCCATTCTCGGTATCACAGGGAGCAAGGCACAGCCCCTCCCTCACCCACATGGCACCGCTTTCTCCCTGTAGCTCCTACGAAATCACCCCCCGGGTTCGGGTCTGGCGCCAGACGCTGGAGCGCTGCCGGAGCGCAGCCCAGCTGTGCCTGTGCGCGGGCCAGCTGGAGCGCTCCATCGCCTGGGAGAAGTCTGTCAACAAAGTGGTGAGAGGCCTGCGGAGCCAGGAGGGGCCGGGCCGCCCGGGGGCGGTGGGGTGACGCGGGCGGGGGCGGAGGGCTCACTGTCTCCTCACACCCTTGGTCCAGACCTGCCTCGTCTGCCGGAAGGGCGACAACGACGAGCTTCTCCTGCTCTGTGACGGGTGCGACCGCGGCTGCCACGTCTACTGCCACCGGCCCAAGATGGAGGCCGTCCCGGAGGGGGACTGGTTCTGTGCTGTGTGTTTGGCCCAGGTAAGGTCTCCTCTCACTCCCTGGAATTCACACGTCCCTTGTCCCCAGCCTCAGCTCAGAGTCACAGAGTTTTAGAAGACCTGGATTCAGTCCTTATTTGGAAAAATCACTTAAATCACTTTATAGCTTCCATTGCTTCTCTATAAAGTTTTTTTTTTTTTTTGCAGTACTGGGGATTGAACTCAGGACCCTGCGCTTGCTAGGCAAGCGCTTATTCCACTGAGCTATATCCCCAGCCCCTTGTTGCTTCTCTATAAAACAAGAGTAATCCTACCTGTCCTGTGACCCTCCTTTTTGGGTTGTCTGAGTAAATTCGTGTGTGTGGGCTTCTGTGGGGAGGTATTTTGAAGCCCTGGTTACACCCAGGATTCTAATAACCCAGGAGGTAGGCAGAGTGCGTCCTCAGCCATGGCTTGACCCTACCTGTGCCCTCTTCAGCAGGCAGAGGAAGACTTCACCCTGAAGCCTGGTTTCCTGAAGCGAGGGCAGAAGCGGAAAAGTGGTTACTCACTGAACTTCGCGGAGGCCGAGGGCCGTCGCCGTCGGGTACTGTCCAGGGGCCGAGAGAGCCCGTCATCCATGACCCGCTACTCAGAAGAAGGGCTGTCTCCCTCCAAGCGACGGCGACTCTCCATGCGGAGCCACCACAGTGACCTCACGTTCTGCGAGTGAGTGCATCCATCTTCCAGCAGAGGACAGGGAGGGCCGGGGCTGTAGCCCAGGGGCACAGCGCCTGCCTGGCAAGCGCAAGGTCCTGTTTGATTCCCGGTACCAAAAAAAAGAAAAAAAAAAGAAAAACTACCGTGTGCTTGTTAAACTGAGTTCACATGACATTGCAGAAGGGGACTGGGGGGGGCAGCGCGCGCGCGTGTGCCTCCAGAAATGCAGCCTTCGCTGTCCGGGTACCGGCAGGATTATCCTGATGGAGATGGAGTCTCACGACGCAGCCTGGCCTTTCCTGGAGCCCGTGAACCCTCGGCTGGTGAGCGGCTACCGGCGCATCATCAAGAACCCGATGGACTTCTCCACCATGCGGGAGCGCCTGCTCAGGGGCGGGTAAGTGGGTGCTGGGACGCCCTGGCCCTGCCCGCTGCCCCGCAGGCCCCCCACAGCTCCGCCCTGCCCCCCAGGTACACCAGCTCCGAGGAGTTTGCCGCCGACGCCCTCTTGGTTTTTGACAACTGCCAGACCTTCAACGAGGATGATTCTGAAGTGGGCAAGGCGGGGCACATCATGCGCCAGTTCTTCGAGAGCCGCTGGGAGGAGTTTTATCAGGGAAAACAGGCCAATCTCTGAGGCGAGGGGGTGGGGGGTCGCCTGTGACCTCCCCGCACCTTCCCAGCAAGCCCTGCCATTCACACCTGCTGACGCCTGGGCCGCGAGTCAGACAGAGCCTGATTCGGGACCTTGTTCTTGGCAGCGTGCATGTCCTCTCAACCCAAACCCTTTTCTCCTCCTCCTGCTCCTCAAGTTAGAGGCGTGGAGATGAGGTCCTTCCGGACTGAAAAGCCAAAAAAGAAAGAAAAAATAGTTTTTCCTTTCTGGTTTATTTCCTGATGAAAAATAGGAGGGGAGTGAAGTCCCTACTCCCCCCCCGCCCCCCCCACACCCTAGGTTACGGGGTGATTTAACAATAGCAATAGTTCTAGTGAATGTGTGAAACCGAGAAACACTCTGTACTGTGTGCGGACCCGCAGTGACGGCCAGTAAAGTGGACTTAGCCAGGCGTGTCGCCGACACCGGCCCTGGACATGCTGCTTCCACGTGCAGACCCTCCCGCCTCGCCCTCGGCTTCCCCGCCCAGCTCCGTCCTCAGATTTTCTCATCCAATAATGTAAAACTCTCGTGTACGGGTTCCTCCCTCCTGTCCCCCCAAACCTTTCCCCTCACAGGAAGAAAGTTTAGAAGTCCCCGTTTGGAAGTCTGTGCGCACCTTCCTGCCGAGAGCGGTCGTCCACGGCGGCGGGTGCTCCTCGCGCGCTGGGCTCCCGCCTCTGGGACTCAGCGGCTGGGGACGGGCGGCCCCTCCCACCGCCTCCCCAACCTCCCTCTCGGGAACTCCTCAGGGACAACTACCGCTGGGTTGGGGTGCGCCTCCGGGCGGCCGGGGGCGGCAGAGGTGGGTGTGGTGCGCGGCCGAGACCGACCCTGCGCTGACGGGTCCGTTCTTTCTCCCCGAGTGTCTGTTTTTCTTCCCAGCGTTCCTTTGTCCGGTACCATCGCTTCTGTGTCTTTGGGGAACCACAGGAACAGTATCTCTGGGTCGTTTCTGTTCCAGCCTCTTCGAACTGTGCAATCTCAGCAGGCGCGCTCTCCCCTCAGGAGCTCTGCAGGGAGAGGGTAGAACTGGATCCTTCCGCCGTGCGCGCCTGGGCTTAGCTGTGTGCTCCTTCCTCTGTCCTAGTCCTAGCCGTACCCTGGGACCCCTCCCGGCCGCAGAGGCTCCTGAGCACCGGGGAGAGGGGCTCCGCCCGACGCCCTGCCCCGGCTGCCGCAGTGAAGCCTCCGGTCCGTGAGGGAAACTCACTCCACGATAGCCATGGCCCCGCCGGCCCGCTGCTGCCCCTGCTCGCGCAGCCCCTCCCACCAGAGATTACGGGTACTTGCACTGGGGAGGTGGCTGCCGGCCGGGCAGGGCTGAGGCGTCACCAACGTCCGCGGCTGCGGCACCCTCTGGCGCGGGGTGGGGCGATCATTCCAGTACTTGGCAGCACTGACGCGCCTCCGAGCCTGGGGCGGGCAGCGTGGGTCCCGGGCACCCTTAGTTCTGTGCGCCCCTCTCCCCCAGAGCCTATTCTAAAGTCGCCTTTTCTGTCAGATAAACCTCAAAACTTTTAATTTTATTTGAGACTTTTTTTTGCTTTTAAATAAGAGGTGGATTGAAGAATATTTGAATTGACTTTATATTATGCATAAATATTTATATTTTATCTAAATAACTGCGCTGTAACAAACTTTGTGTTAGACATTTGGAACTGTTCTAGTTGGGCGCCCGTCTTTCTCCCCATGACAGTTTCCCCTGGCATGAATTGTAGATTAACTTCCATCGTAGGAGGTGGGATGGATGGGGTGAGGTCTCAGTTGTCTGCCGTGTGTTCCTCTCCCAGCTCCCTGTCTAGGGACCAGGCATTATGCAGGGCGTTGGAGACCGCTCTGGCAGAGGGGCCCTTTCTCCCTTTCTTTCCCGCCTGTTGTGGAGTGTTTGTGGGGAACAGATACCAGTCAGACGCCCGCCCTTTGTTGCCCTCCCTGCCAGTCCGGTAACAGCAAGAAAACCACCATCAACACCCAAGTTCCCATGTTCCTCTCACAGCAGAAGGGACTGACTTTTTATATAACCAAATGTGGTGTTTTAGTGACTTTTTGATAATGTACAGTTTTTTGTGAATTTAAATTTATTTCTTTCTATATTTTTAGGACCAATCTCATTTTTAATAAGGTTAAAAAAAAAAAGTCTAGAGAAAAAAGCCTCCTGTTTTTGCCATGTGATGTTCCACAAGTGCAGCTGTAGAAAAAGTGCTTGTCAGTTGAATAAAAACCACATTTGATAGAGATTCAAAAAGACTCTGTGTATTTCTCTTCCCTTCAGCGTAGTTCTCACGCAGACCGACTGAGGGGGAGCCTGGGTGTTGGGTGTAGCATAAGAAACAGGTTTATACCTGCCGTGGTGGTGCACACCTGGGATCGCAGACTTGGGGAGGCTGAAGCAGGAGAATCTCCCTAAGTGGGACCGGCCTGGACGACAAAGTGAGTTGAAGGCGAGTGAGACCCCACCTCAAAAACAAAACACAGGTTTACCCCTAAACCTCGTTTGGCCTTGTCTGAGCACAAAGAATCCGGGAGTAGGGTTCCTGTCCCACCGTGTTTGTGTGGGTGGAGCAGCACAGTGCTGCCTTGCCAGTCTGACTGAGGCGCCGAGCGGGGATTGGAGCGGGGATTGGTCCCACCTCGCGAGGTGCGCCCTTCTGCTCCTGTGTTCCTGCGGTCGGGAATGGGGCCCTCCCCAGCGTCTCCCTCCCACTTGTGGGAAGACACCAAGACACAGCCTTTTTGTTTTATTTTTTAAGAAAAAAGGTTAACAAAATGAAACTATCAAATTACAGGGAGAAACATGGGCAGACCAGGGTCCGAAAAGGAAGCGCACGCTGGAAGGGCAGCCCTGGCGCAGACTCAGGAGAGTATAAAACTAGACACCTTTGGGTAAGAAACATGTACAAAACGTGCCTTAAGTATAAATTAACTTCCCGGGGTGACAAGTGCGCGCGCGAGTCCCCGCCTGCGCGTGGCCAGCGCGTTGGGAATCGGGACAGCAGGAGGGGCGGAGACAGTCCAGCGTGGGCCCTTCCTCTCCTGAGCACCGCGAACCGCCTGGGCCTTACGGTGGAGAGGGAACTTCGGCCTCCCGCCCTGTCAGAGGCCCAGCTCCCCCTCTGGTGCTCGGTTACCTCGTCAGCCCCGCCGCAGCCGCAGCCACTGCCACTGACCCGCTCTCGCGGCAGCCGCCCTCGGACCTGTCGGTAACCCTGCGCTCTCCTCGTTGCTCAGACAGCCAGAGTTTGTGCATTTGTTCAAGAGGTCTTCCCAGTCCCCAGCTCCCTAACTCAGGAAGAGAAAGCCAATAAAGCCGGGCCCTGGTGCCCCTGTTGCCGCGGGAGAGTGAGGTAGATACAGTAACAAGGAGGAAGGAACACTCCGAGTGGGGAGGCCCCCAAGGGGCGCGAGGACCCCTGCAGGGGCTGCAGCAGAGACGCGGCTTGTGGCTGCTCAGGGAAGGCAGCAGAGGGCTGCGGGTTCGGCTCGGGCAAAGCATGTGGCTTGCGTGCTAGGTTTGAGCCCCAGCACCATGAAAATAAAGAATAAAGCCCGGGCCGGGGGTATAGCTCAGCGGCACGAGTGCCTGCCTGGCAAGCGCAAGGTCCTGAGTTCGAGTCCCGGTACAGAAAGAATAAAACCCATTCTTAAAAACAAGGCAGCGGAAAAACTTTAGGAGTCCGCTAACATTAAGATGGGCCGCACAGAAATGGAGCAGTTGCTTTAAAGGGTCTTGGAAAGAATCAGGGTCAGCGTAACAAGGCACAGGCGTCAGGGCCGCCTCCTCAGACGGCTTTCTACCGCACACTCAGCTCGCACACTCCGCTCGCCTGCCGCGCGTGGTGCTCCCGGCTAAGGCGAAGCAGGCCGGGCGCAGTGTGGCCGCTCGCTCAAAGGGGGCGCCCGCGGAAGGGCAGCAAGGCCTTTTCCAACTCCGGCCACCCCGCGGGCAGGGGCGTGATAACTAAGGCGAGGACGCGGGGCCGCCAGAAGCACAGTCGCCCCGTCCCCCGGCGCGCACACCGCCACGGCCACCACTCCAGATTCCCGAGTTGAAAAGACTGAAAATCCCTACGCATCGCTGCTCCCAGGTCAGCAGTCTGAGCAGCGACCCGCCTGCGTGCTGCCGCGGCTCTGCCTGCTCCCGCGGTATCTGACTGAAAACCAGAACACTTTCAGGCAGTTCTCAGCTCCGGCCAGGCTCGCTGGCGCCCACCTGTCACCCCTGCACCTGGGAAACTGAGGCAGGAGGGTCACAAGTCGGAGCCAGACTAGGGAATCTGGTGACTTTAGGGAGGCGGTGTCTCAAAATACAAAGGCGCTGGGGCAGAGCAAAGGCCCTGGTGCACTCCCAGAACCTGCCCCCAAACAACAGTATCTGCCGCTGTAGGGCTGTGAGGCTCGGGCTGAGAGGTTCAGGGCGCTGCAGGCCCCTCCCAGCGCCCCCCAATTGCCCTCTGTCCGAACCCCACTCCATAGGGGGAGAAACCGGGTTGTTTTCCACCTAAAAGAATCTCCTGTGTGCCGTGAGCCATAATAACTGCAGGCTCCTCCTGCTCACTGTCTGCACTGCAGCCTGCCTAAGCCACACATTCAGGAACAGAATCTAACAAGCGGTCACCGAAGACCCTCCGAAGGTAACCTCAACATTTAAAACAAAATAATAAAAAAAAAAAACCCAGTCATTTGAACACGTTTTTAGGTACAAAATGACCAAAGCAAGAGTTGGCGACTGAGGAGGGCAGGAGTGGCACCGGTACTTCAATCAGGGAAGGCGTCCCGGTGAGACGCATCAGCAGCACCCCCAGCCCCAGTCAAACGGACACAGCTCTGGATTTGCTTTGTCTGTAAGGCTGCCGAGAGCCGCGAGTGGTGGTGCACACGTGTGATCCCAGCGTTCAAAGGCTGAGGCAGGAGAGTCCTCTGAAACTTGAAGCCAGCCTGGGCTACACAGTAAGAACGTGCTATGAGCAAAGGCCACTGACAGGAAAGTAGCTGTGGTACACTTCTCTGCACTGACAGTAAGCAGCTCAAACACGAGCGCTGTGTGTCCAGCCAGAGCCTGGCGGGGTGCTGAGAGCGGAGTTTTCTACTGGATAAGCTTTTCCTGAAGTTGGAGACACCACGGGGAAGTACGCGATTTTATTCCTTAGTTTTTGAGTCCTGTTCGCTGCCCCAGCCCCACTCCCTTACCCGAAGGCGTACAAAGGGACAGACAGCAAGGCGAGGACAAGGACTCAGCTCGGGGTGGGAGACGCAGCCCCCTCCACGGTCACCCCTGCACAAGCCCACTGGTCCCACTGGTGCCCGGGGGAGCAGCTGCTTTTTGGGGGAAGACGGGCAGGACCCTCTGTGCTGCCTCCAGCGGGAGGCGGCGGTGGGTGCGCCAGGCTTTGAGGTCTGCTCCGCTGTCCTTCACAGGGAGGGAGTTCTCTCCCTGTCTCTCTCTTTGGTTTTCTTCAAGGCAGAGCCTACCTCACTATGTAGCCCAGGCTGGCCTTGTTTTGCAACCCTCTTGCCTCGGCCTCCCCGCTGCTGGGACTATAAGCCTGCACCACCAACACAGCCAGCTCCAGAAAATGGTTTCTGCGGTCCTGGTTCTCGGGGCAGGGCAGGGGCTCTGCAGTGAGAGCTCTGGCCCACCGCGGGTGGCACACAGCGGCCGCCTCAGCCGCCGGAAAAGGCGCACGGGCCACCTCAGCAAGGCCTCCCGCCCAGCCTGGGCCAAGGCCAGTGCCTGGGAAAATATGAGGGTCCCAGGACCCCCGCCTGCCCGCGCGGCCCGTTGCACTGAGTGTCACAGGCGCTGTGGCCGGCGCTGGGGTGGGAGCCGAGCTGCCTGGCAGCAGGGAGGCCGGTCCGCGCCAGAGGCCTCCACTTGGCACCGCTGACGCGTTGGGCACAACTCCCCGCTGGGGCGCAGCGACGTCCTTGGTCTGCGGGCAGAGTCCCAGCTGTGGGGCACACGGCCTGCGCATCAAAACCGCCTCTGGCCAAGGGAAGCCGAGGGCCTCGTTCTCCAGCAGACGAGGTGGCCAGGGCGGCGCAGGCCCCGCGGGCGGGCACGGCGGGGAGGAGGCCCGGCCGCGGGGAGAAGCAGCTCCGCGGACCTCCGAGCAGCGCAGGGAGCCTCAGCCGAGCAGCGAGAGGGGCACGGAGTCACAAATCCATCCGGAGCTGTGGGAGAGGCGCAGCTGCAACGCGCTGGGCTCACAGGTGGCTTCCGAGGCCGCGGGGTCCTCCGCGTCCACAGCCGTCCTCAGGGCAGAGGAAAGGCCGCCTCCGCGGCAGCTCCAAGGTCTAGCCTGCTCCTCGCCAGCACCACTCCACACTCCATATGAAATTTCGTTCCAAAAAATTCATGAAGTTAAAACCGTGAGGAGGGTAAGGAGGCAGGCTCAGCTGTGTGGAAAAGAGAAAGAACAGTCCTGAGAGGAAAAAAGGCAAGAGCTGTGTGAAGGGGCCGGGCTGTAGCCCAGCAGCGCAGTGTCTGCCTGGCCAGCGCAAGGTCCTGAGTTCGATTCCCTGTATATAAAAAAAAAGCAACCAAAAAACAGGTGTGTGAAGAGAGGTGTGGGAACTGAGAGCCTTACAAAACCAAGTTTTAAACTCTGTGATAGCCACATGGTGGCGCACATCTGCAATCCCAGCACTCGTGAGGCTGAAGCAGGCGAACTGCCACAAGTTTGAGGCCAGCCTGGGCAGCATGAACAGGGAGCCCGTCTCAAAAAACAAAAACAAGGGTCGGGGAGATGGCTCAGCCACACAGTGCCTGCCTAGCATGCGCAAGCTTGGGAGTTTGACTCCTGGTACCAAAAAACAAACCTGCCTATTTTCTGAAACACACACATACAGATTTTAAAACTCCCTCACTAAATTCAGCAAGTAGTGAGTGGCCCCTCCTTACCAATGGTCTAGCACCAAACTTTTAAAAGAAATCCTAAGGAAGAGTCTGAAGGTCTCCACAGTACCCGGGACAGGTCTCACAGAGCAGCGCACCGGCGGGTGGGGAGAGGCAGGAGGCGCCCAGCAGCTGCCCTGCCCGAGGCAGGGGGAAAGTTTATTATAACTTAAGCAAAGCAAAACCTTTCTTTGCCAAAGGAAAAAATGTTCCATCTCCTTGAAAGCAGCATACACAAAAGCCCCGGGTCCTGAGGCTGCACCTGCGATGGATCAGAGACGGCACAGAGCTGCCGAGAACGAGGCCCAGGGTCAGCGTGCCCCCGTCTCAGGGCGCTGAGCTTACCGCACTACTTGCTGAACTGGAAGGCGTACACCCCGGGCTCCGAGGGCGTCTCCACCGCAGCTTGGCTCTGATGGCCGCTGTTCTCCTGCGCGATAGCCGAGGGGGAGTCAGCTTCTGCTTTCCCTTCCCAGCCTCCCGCTGAAGCAGCCTCGCTAAAAACCTGAAAACTGAGAGGCCTTACCAGCCCTGCACCCCGCATACATGTGGGTGCACCCCGGCAAGCAGCACACCAGCGGACGGACGTAAAATGGTGCAGCCACTCTGGAAAATACTCAGCAGCCCCTCGGCGTTTTTTGGGTCTTGGTTTTTTGAGATAGTCTTGCTATGTAGCCCCCACGGGCCTTGAACTCCTGGCGACCCTCCTGCCTCAGCCTCCCGAGTGCTGAGATGATAGCCCTGTACTGCCACACCGGGCAGCAGTCCCTCAAGGTTTACAGCAGCCTGGCCTCTTCCCAAGGCGCTCTAGTCAACTCAAGGGAGAATCCCGATATTCACTGCTGGTGGCCACGTGTGCGAAGGGGCAGATTAAGTCTTTCCTTCCTGCGTTCCTCATATACCTACAGCTATTTGCGAATGCAGGATCAGCGTGGCCGTGAGCGGAAGACTGCAAACTAGGGAAGATCTGCCTCTGCCTCATCCCTTCCTCACTCCAGAGAAACAATGCTCTTACCTCCACAGAAAGGCTGGAAGAAGGCACAGGCGTGTACTGGGAAACGTACGCTCCGTGCACAGCTGCAGCTGTCGGCACGTACTAGGATGGAAACATCAACAGGCTTGGCGTTACGGCTCTTGGTACCTGTGAGACACCCGGGCCGCTTTCATATATCCCAATGCAGTGCTCGCCTCCAGAGGGTCTGCTTTAATTCACCTGGGCACTAGGATCTTCAAGGCATTCTGAGAACTTCCAGTGCGGTGCCCATCTGAAGTCCCAGCACTTGGAAGGCTGAGGCAGGAGGGTAGGCTTGAGTTCAAGGGTAGCCTAAATACATAGTGAGACTCTGTCTCAAGGGGAAAAAAAAGCATTCCAAAATATACTGCCTTAGAAATGTCCCTAGGCTACCAAGGTGACTTCTTTTCCTTTCCTTTTCTTTTTTTTTTTTTTTGGTGTTTTTGAGGCAGGGTTTTGCTATACCGTTCAGGCTGGCCTTGAGCTCACTTTGTAGCCCAGGCTGGTCTTGAACTCACAGCGATCCTCCTGCCTCAGCCTCCCCAGTGCTGGGATTACAGGTGTGCACCACCACAACCAGCATTTGTGGGTTTTTTTGTCTTTTTCTTTTTGTTTGTTTGAGCCAGGGTCTTGTTATGTAGTTCAGGTTGGCCTTGAACTCACTGTATAGGGACTGTCCTTGAACTCACACTGATCTTCCTGCCTCAGCCTCCTGGGTGCGGGGATCACAGGTATGTGCCACCACTCCTGGCCTTTCCTGCTCTTTTCCTGTTGACCTTCTGCTTTTCCTCATACCCTGCCCTTAAGCATTTCTGCAAATCTGAACTGGGCAAGCCTGAAAGAAACTTAAAAGTTTTCTTCCTATTACTATTTTGATAATGGAATGAGTATTAATTTTTAATACACAGAATAACCATGTATTGCAAACATGTACAAATAAAAATTTTACAGTAACTCAGAAAGTCACACACAGAACACTGTTCACTTAGTTTGTGAGGAGGCTGCTCGGGGTGGGCTGGGGAGCGAAGGGCGGCACTGGCCCGAGGGTGACCTTTGCCGTCTCTCTCTAACTGACACGACGCCCAGCGGTGCTGCCGAGGAGTCCTGCATGCCTCAGGGTTCCCCGCTGCGCTTCTCCAGTCAGAAAGCCCTACTTTACCGTGCCCGTGCTGCTGAGCGCGAGGTGGCCCAGCTGCTGGGTCAGGGGTCCCATCACGGAGGCTGGCTGCAGAGAAATGGGGTGATCCACGCCCGGCGTCAGGACAGAACCCTTGAGACAACGACAAGGGGAGGTCATGGCAGTGGCCGAAAGCAACGGGCAGTGGGTACCAGGGACCCAGGAGAGACAGTCCCCAGCCCGGGAACCCAGGTCTTCCTGGGGGCAGCCAGCTCGCAGCAGGGACCGGCTCCGCAGTCTGGAGGGGCCCAGCAGCACACTGTGAGGGCTGCAGGCCGGGAACGAGGCTCAGCGGCACAGCGCCTGCCTGGCAAGTGCGAGGTGCTGAGTTTGATGCCCAGCACCAAAAAGAAACAGGGGAGGGCTCACAGTTGGGCTGCATAAGGGCCTGGGTCGGATGGAACTCACGCCCGCCCCCCGCCCTCCACTGCCCGGCGCTGCCCGTGTGGTCACTCACGGAAGGTGGCACGAGGTAGGCCTGGTGCTGCGTCCAGGACGGGTTGGGCACTTGCAGGGGGGATGCCTGAGCCACTCTCTGATGTGGGCAAAACAAAAGACAGTGTCAGCACCCAGAACTGACTGCTCGGGTCGGTGCCAGCCATGGTCAGCAAGGCACTGGCATTCCTCTTCACAGAACACAGAATCCCTAAGAATAAACCAGCCGGGCGTGAGGGTGCACGCCTGTCATCCCAGCACTTGGGAGGCTGAGGCAGGAGGATCTTTGTGAGTTCGAGACCAGCCTGGGCTACAAAGTGAGTTCAAGCCAAAGTGAGTTCATAGCGAGACCCTGTCTCAAAAAGGCAAAAAAAAAAAAAAAAAAACCCACACAACAAAAAAATCCCACAAATAAACAACAAACAAAAGAGGTCCAACATCACTGGTCATTCAAGAGACGTGAATTAAAACAACTCTGAAAACCTATTTAACACTGAAAGCATGGCTGTCATCAAAAACTCAACCAACAACAAATACTGGAGGGGCTGAGAGGAAAAAAGAACCCTTCCCCGCTGCCGGTGGGCGCATAGACTGGTACAACTACTGTGGAAATCAGGGTGGAGAGTCCTCAAAAAAACTAAAACTAAACAACAACAACAAAAATCAATAAAAATAAAACTAGAGGTTCCATTTGACCCAGCTATTCCGTCTTGGTACCTTCCTGAAAGAACTGAAAGCATCAACCACAGCAATATCTATGCACACCCATGTCTACAGCTAAACCCAAATGCCCATCCACCAAGGAACGGATAAAGAAGGTGTGGCATTTTATACTCAGCCATAAAAAAAGGTAAGCTTGAGCCATTCCTAGCTAAGTTGATGCACCTTGAGGCCAGGCTCTTATGTGAAATGAATTAGACACACGTGTGTAAATACTGCACCGGTTCTCCCATGTGAGAAACCAAAAAAACCAAACCACTTGTAAAAGTGGTGCAAAATGTGTAACAGCAACTGGGGAATAGGAAGAAGTGTTCAAAGGAGAAGAGGAACAAGGGGTGGGGAGAAAAGGAGGAGTCAAAAAAGAGTGAAAGGAAAAAATGGAAATAAAGCTCCTGTAAGCAAGGAGGGGAAGAGGGGGTAAAGGGAGGGGAGGGGGTGGGAAAGAAGAAGACGTCATGTACAGGTACTAATTCCCTAGAGGGTTATCATTATGTACATCTAAAATGTACTAATAGGGTGCATGTCTGTAATCCTAGCATTCAGGAGGCTGAGGCAGAAGGATCGCTGTGAATTTGAGGTTAGCCAGGGCTACCTAGTGAGCTCAAGGAGAGCCTGACCTAGTGAGCTCAAGGCCAGCCTGCATTACACAGTTAAGAAAAAACAGTCACCAGGGTCCTTCAACTCAAGAAGAAAAGGATGTATTATTTGGTAATTTGATGTTACACTATCTGATTAACATTCTGAAAGAAAATGCAACAGGACCCTTATCTTATGCCATATCCAGAAATAGATTCCTGATCATCCCACATTTAAGTGTAAAACAATAAAAATCTCAGAGAGCTTAGGTACAATGTGAGAGACTACGGGCTGCACCACTGAGGCCTGCTCACACCTTTTAATTAGGAGGGCAATAAATGAGCAGGGTGTGGTGGCGCAAACCTGTGATCCCAGCACTTGGGAGGCTGAGGCAGGAGGATCTTTGTGAGTTTGAGACCAGCCTGGGCTACAAAGTGAGTTCAAGCCCAGCCTGAAATGCATAGCAAGACCCTGCCTCAAAAAGACAAAAAAAAAAAAAAAAAAACAAAGAAAAAACCAACCATACACACTCTGTATACACATGGTGTTCATATACATACACACATATATTTTAGGCTTCTACATAAACACTGTGAGTATGTAATCAGTGGAAAGGGGATAAAAATGAAAACTGAGTAGTTTCTAGCTTTATGATACTTCATCTAAAACATGTGGTAATGCTGGGCGTGGTGGCGCACGCCTGTAATCCCAGCACTTGGGAGGCTGAGGCAGGATGATCACAGTGAGTTTGAGGCCAGCCTGAACTACATGGCAAAACTTTGTCTCAAAAAAAAAATCAATCAATCAATGAACCAATCGATCAATCCCATGGTAGGGAAAACCACCACACCCTTTTCTGAGCGTGAACACACCTGATAGGAAGACACCGGCGAGGGAAGATATGGTGAGAGTGCAGACTGTGCGAGCACCCTGCTGGGCGTGATGTTGTAAGGCGCGGGGTAAAACCTGTAGGAAGGAGCCTTGTTCAGCAAGGAGTCACAGGAGATCACAAGGTCACAGCCTCCACTGCTGAAAGCAGTTATTTTTCACTAACTCGATTTAAAATTTGAGATGAGCCAGGCATGGTGGCACATGCCTGTAACCCCAGCACTCAGGAGGCTGAGGCAGGAGGATCACTGTGAGTTCAAGGCCAGCCTGAAATGCATAGCGAGACTCTGTTTCAAACACCCACCCTCTAAAAGAAATTGAGATAAAACATCAAAGTCCCTGGACACTGGCCGCTGGCATTTGCAGGTTCCTTGATTATATGAAACACCTTACCCATTCTGAAGAGCTGAGGTGGGGTCATAGGTTAAGGCCACACCACCCTGTAAAAAAAGAACACAAGAGTTCACAGTGCAAGAGGACAGAAGCCAGCCCGGAAGGCCAAAGCTGGGGTGCATTTAATTAACTGATTAAAAGTCTGGCCAAGTCCCAGCGCAGCTGCTCCACAGCTTCCGGCCGGGCCGAGCAGAGCATCCGGCAGCAGCCCCCCCCCCCAGCTCGCGGAAGGTGCCCGCGGTTGGCAACGCTCCACCCAGTGTCCTCGACGCTCCTGTCCCCGCACAGGTCCCCTCACCATGTCTCCGTTCCGTGGCCAGGCCCGTCCGTTTTGCACAAATTTTCCTTGATTCTGTCGTTTCTTTGGCCCACCGTCAGCAAATTTGCAGAGCAAGGGATCAGACGGAGCTGGCGGAAGAGCGCGGACCGGGCTAAGCCCCGGTGGGAGGAGCTCCTGGTCCTCCCCGTGCCTGCTCTCACCGTGGGCGCCTCACCTGGTACTCCGGGGGGTGTCTTAATATATTTCCCATTAAACTGAGTGATGACGGCTTCGCACTTCTCTGTGGACTCCATCCTAAAGGGCACAGCACGGGTTAGGCCCTGGCTCCTCTCAGGATCAGAGAGAAGGCCCTACAGAGATCCCACAGCGGCTCCCTGCCCGCGAAAGCGTGTGGTCTGTAGCGACGGAGAAAGCGATGTCCGAACGATTGAGTTAAAGTTTTTTGTTGGGACAAGAGGCGCGCGTTAAGAATCACAGGACTTCGATACCAGGGCCAGGTTACCACTGGAAGCTCTGGCAGTAGCATAACCATGCATGCCCTCTGGGCTCATTCCTCGTTTGTTTGGTCTGGTTTTCTTGACACAGGGTCTTACTGTGCAGTTCGAGCTGACCTTGAACTCACTGTAGCCCAGACTGGCTGAACTTACAGCCATCCTCCTGCCTCAGCCTCCTAGTGTTGGGATTACAGGGGTGTGCTAATATGCCCAGTTCAATCTGTACATTTTTTTTCAGTCCATACAATTTTAAATGAACACTTTTGTGTATCAAATTATATTTAAAGCTGGGTGTGGTAACACAAGCCTGTAATACTAACATTTTGGGAGCTGAGGCAGAAGGATTGCAAGTTTGAGCCCAGCCTGAGCACTTTAGAGAGCTCCTGCCTCAAATAAAAATATAATTAAAGGGCTGGGACGTGTGAAGGCATGGAGCTCAAATCCCAAACGTGATGACCACTAGGTATGGTAGCAACACATCTGTTGTCCCAGCTATCAGGAAGCTGAATCAGGAGGATCACAAGTTTGAGGTCATCCTAGAAACCCAACAATACTCTGCCTCAAAATGAATTTTTTTTTTTTTTTTTTTGAGACAGGTTCTGGCTGTGTAGTTCAAGCTGACCTGAGTTCACCAAGTAGCCCTGGCTGGCCTCGACTTCTTGGTGATCCTCCTGCCTCAGCCTCACAAGTGCTTGGATTGCAGGTGCACATCACCACCCATGGCTCCAAATGAAATTTAAAGGCCAGGAACATAGCTCACTGAATGTGAGAGGGCTTGGATTCAATCCCCAGTACAAAGAAAGGGATGCCCATAAACCTAGAAACTTCCCTTGGTTATACCTGTAATGGCCAGCAGGTGGTGCTACCCAGACTGAGCTCACTGAAGCAGAGAACCTAATCTTTATTCCCAAGGTCAAAAACACTCAGGCTAAGGGACCATTCATGAACCAGATAAAATACTATAAACAAAAAGAGAACTTCAGGTTAGAATCCAATAGTTTTCCATCTAAAAAAAAATCTGTCAAATAAACTTTCTTTTCAGACCCCACAGCCTCCTGCATGCTAGGCAAGCACTCTGTCCAGAGCTACATCCCCAGCCCTTCTGGTCTGAGACAGGTTTGAGTCTGTGATCCTCCTGTCTCAGCCAAGTAGCAGCTGGGATTCCTACAGGCACCACAAGCTGGGATTCCCTTTCTTCTTTGTAAAATATCTTATTCAGTGAATAATGAATATTTGCAGGGTTATTATAAAGATTAAATGAGATAAATGGGTGAGAAGCTCTCAGTTAACTAGAAGAACATAGAGAATTATTTTGTTCTAGTTGAGTCAGGATCAAAGAACAAAGGCAAGTGTGGGTGACGGATCCGGGGCCCCCGCCCGGGGCGTGTGGGTCAGCGGGGCAGTGACTGCCGTCACATGTGAGGCTCCTGGTCTGGTCCTTAGCCCTGCAAAAGTAATAATGTAATGGGGGGCCAGACATAGGGCCTGTAATCCTAGCACTTGGGAGGCAGAGGCAGGAGGATTGCCAATAAAACGTAAAACAGAATCAATGTTTGACCAAGTGTTGTTTTGGCCTCTGCACTCGGCTATAGTCTCAGCCCCTTCTTTTTTATTTGGAGGGATGATCTTGTGAAGCTGCTAGTTGCCCAGGGTGAGCTCAAACTTGCGATCTTCCTGCCTCGGCCTCCCAAAGGGCTGGGATGGCAGGCACACGCCACCCTAGTAGGGGGCACAGACGGGGGGGGGGGCACACAGATGTTTTTGGTGGCTTCCTTCGTGACACCTTTACCAACCAGTTCCCACTCTGGCCATCCCTCACCTTGCAAAGCCGACCCCTCTGCTGGTCCCGGTGGCGTCCCGCAGGATCCGCGTGGAGATGACCTGGCCAAAGGGCTTCAGCATCCCCTCCAGCTCTTGCTCGTCCATGGACAGCGGGAGGTTGGAGATGTATAAATTTGTGGGGTCCTGTTCTTGTTGCTAGGAAAGTAAAAACGAGCCACGAGGCTCCCACCTTCCGCCTCCCGCCCACTCCCGCCCCTCGTCTACAAAACGGCGTTTGGGAGGCGGCCAGGGGACGCCCCCCCACCCGGGGAGCCTGCGCTTCCGCTCGCGCCCGGCCCCTCCCGCGAGCGGGGCGCTGAGGCAGCGCACCTTCTGTTTCCAGGGTTGCACACTGCGCGCAGGTCCCCGGCAGGGCCCGCCCCACCCCGCTGGCCACAGCACCCTCTGGGGCTCCTGGGGGAGGGAAGGGCAGACAGCGGGGAGAAGGGGGGGGCCATCACAAGCCGAGAAGGCGGAGCTGTCCCGCCCCCGCGGGCTCCGAGCCTTTGGGCTGCAGCCAGGGGCGTCACTCCGGGGCAGAGGGCGGCGCCTTCCCCCCACGCGCCTGCGGAGAACTTAAGCAGCCTTAACCCCTCTCTGCCTTCCCTCTCCTGTTTCTTTGGATGCCGGGGATCGAACTCACGACCTTGCGCCTGCCAGACAGGCGCCGCGCTGCCGAGCTACCTCCCGGCCCTCCCGGCCCCTAAACCCTCGCGGGAGAGGGCGGGCAGGCCTGCCTGTCACCCTCGGGACGGTCAAGACCTAAGGGAGACGCAGGCAAGCGTCTAGCTTTCCAGCAGGCTGACAGTAAGTACAGAAGTGAAGGGCCGTCCGGCAGGCCCGGGAAGGAGGCCGCTTCCTTCCTCGCTGTGCTGTCCGCCCGCTGCAGCCCACTCCCGCCCGTGCAGGTCCAGTGCTGGGAAGCGGGGAGCATCGCTCTGCAGCTCTGAGCTGCAAAACTGGCTTTGCGGGGAATGTCGCCAGGTGGTCGTAGCCTCTGCCAGGGCAGCGGGCCAGGGTGGAGCCGGCGGGGCGCAGTGCCGCAGGAGAGTAGAGGGTCCCCGCGGGCACAGCCAGACGAAAGGGACCGCCAGGCGGCCTTGCCAGTCCCCAGGCCTGCAGCCGTCGCAAGTGCGCTGGGAAGCTCAGGCCTGGGACTCTGGAGCCAGGCACAGCCCCTGGGGCACAGGCTTGAGACAGGGCCTCACCTTGGCCATCTGTGCCTGCACACCGCTGGCCTTCAGGGCCGTCACAGCCTTCTGTGCCGCTGAGGGGCTGTCGAAATCCACAAAGCCGTAGCCTGGAACAGGGAGACAGCATCACAAGGGTGCGGGGATGCAGGAGGCGCGGGCTCTTCTGGACACAGAGGGAGAGTCGTGATCCCCACACGGGAAGCGGCAGGGACCAGAAAGGAAGGGGTCTCAGTAGAGGCCGGGTCTACCCAGTAGCCAACAGTGCCCCGGGCAGTGCGGTCCCGGCCCCTCTGCTGCCCCACAGCCCGCCCTCTCCTCTGGACCCCCCCAGCTGCCACCCATCCCACCCCACTGCAGCCGCTCCTTCCCGCCCGCCCTCCAGCTGAGCCACTGCCACCATGCCCAGGCGACCTTGCTTTGCGGGACAGAAGCAACCTCACCGACCCAGCTCTACCATGTGCTCCTGGGAAACAAGCGAAGTGAGGCAGAGAACTCCAGGGAAGCCTTCCGGCCTGCGGCCCCCGACAGCACTTGTGGCCCCAGGTGTCCACCAGGGAATCTCAGTGCCCACCAGGCTTTCGCTGGAGCCCTCACAGGCCCGTCCCCACCCCGCACTCAGGCCTCGCTCCTCCCTCCGGCCACCTGGCAGCTGTCTCTCACCTTTGCATTTGTTTGTGGTCTTGTCCAGTATGGCCTTGGTGGAGACGATCTTGCCGTATCTAAGCGAGAAGAAAACGCAAGGCAATGATCTGGGGCAGGGAGCAAGCTCGGGACAAAGACAAAGCCCTCTGGATGAATCCATGCCTCCCCTCTGTGCCCAGTCGAATCATTTCTCCTACTCAAATTCATCAAAGGAGAAAGAAATACATTAAGAGCATCACCCTGAGCCAGGCACGGCGACACACACCTATAATTTCAGGACTCCTGGAGGCTGAGGCAGGAGGAGCGCAACTTCGAGCCCAGCCTTGGCAACTTAGCAAGACCCCCAGCTCCCAAGGGGTGGAGGTGGCCCAGTGCCAAGTCCCTGAGTTCAATCCTCAGTCCACAAGAAGTCACCTCAATAGAAACCTGGTGGAAACTGCTCCCACGAAGGCAGCTACAGGGACAAGCAACGGTAGTGCCTGTAGCACCAACACACCCGCCTCTTCCGCCAGGCCTCAGGCACCCACTGCAAAGCGAGGACTGGCTTTGGGACGAAAGCTGGGAACTGGACACCCCGCAGGGGGTACAAGGACAGCGCTCTGGCTGGCACTCTCTGAGGCTAAACATAACCCCTGACATTACTTAGCTGCTTTGGCACAAACACCGTTTCTCCTCAAAATCTACAGACCTCCCCCTTCCTGCTGCTCTGCTCCCACTGGGCTCCTACTGACCCTCTACTGGACGGTCGATCTCAGCCAAACTCTCTCGGTTCAAATTCGGGGCATGGTGGTGCACACCTGTACACCTGTAACCCCAGCACTTAGGAGGCTGAGGCAGGAGGATCGCTGCAAGTTCCTGTCTCAAAAGCCGAAATAAATAAATAAATAAAAGGATCACCGGGAATATAAAGTGAATTGATGAATACGAAGCACTAATGTTACCAAATGGTAACTCCCCGAAAACTGCAACTATTACTATTCTTATAATAGTCAAGGACCCTCGACTTTAACCTGCAAGGGCTCATTCTCCTGCCTGCTCATATTCTTTTTTCGGGTGGTGGAGTTGAGACAGGGTCTCACTATACAGCGCAGGTTGGCCTTGAACTCGCTACGTACCCCAGGCTGGCCTATGAATTTGTGGTGATCCTCCTGCCTCGGCCTCCCGAGTGCTGCGATTACAGATGTGCATCCCCACGGCCAGCCTGCCTGACCATACTCTAAGACTTCCATTTGTCACTGTCAAAATATGATTGTGTCTTTGAGGTGGGATGGGAACACCACCAGGTGAAACAGCAGTTTTTAAAAGGCCATGGTGATATACATCTATACTCCCAGCACTCTGGAAGGCCGAGGCAGGACAATCACAAGTTCTTGCCCAGTCTGGGCAACTCAGTGCCTTAGTGAGACCTTATCTCAAAATAAAAAATAAAAAAGGGCTGGAGATATAGTTCAACGTGAAGGCCCTGGGTTCCATCCCAACACTCTATAACTAAATACTGAACCATATTTTAAGGGCCAGGGTTATAGCTCAGTGCCCAAGGCCTTGGGTTCAAGTCCCAGAATTGAAAAAAAAAAAAAAAGAAAGAAACCAAAGAAAATGAAAGGAAAAAAAAAAGATAATCCCAAAGACTGGTTTTATTATCCTGCAGGACAGGTTTTGTCTGTTTGGTTGTTTTGTCTTTTTGAGACAGGGTCTCACTATGCAGTTCAGGCTGGCCTTGAGCTCACTTTGTAACCCAGGCTGGTCATCTTGAACTTGTGACGATCCTCCTGCCTCAGCCTCCCAAGTGCTGGGATTGCAGGTGTGTGACACTGCGCCCCGCAGGAAGCAGTCTTGTATGTAACCTAGCAATATGATTCCAACGTTCTTTCCTAAACACTCTTTGAACCCATTCTTCCAACTTCCATCTCGCTTCCGTTAGTCACTTCAATGTATCCCGGATGCACGTTCACTCGTTCTGTATTTGTACAAGAGAAACGGTTTTCAACTTTCCAAACGTTCCGTTCTTCCGTTCGGCTGCAGCCCTTAGAGCCCCGGCTTGCGCAGAAGAGCATCGCGGGTGAGGGGCGGTGAGAGGCGCTCAGGAGAGAAAGCTTCCGCGCCGACTCCAGGCTGAGACCGCGTTAAAGGGCAGAACCCCCCAAGGAAGTCAAGTGCAAGGGCTGACTGAAAGCAGTCGGCGGGGCCCGAATCTGAGACCAACGCCCCAAGCGAGTATTTCCCCGTCTGTCCTCTCATCCCTAAAGAGCGCGCGGTGACCAGTTGGTTTTCACTCCTTGGCGGCCGCTCGCCGACTTTCAGAGCAGCTTCTGTGACCAAGACTAGGCGAGCCTTGCCCCGGAGACGGGGGAAGCACATTCAGAGGGGTGGAGACGACGCGGTGATCTCAGCCCTGCAGGGCTACACACTTGGATTCTTTCCCAAATTTAGGCAAGAGGAGGGACTGCAGTCTGACTACGGCCAGAGGACCCACTCGCGCTATCCCTGTCAAGGCCCCAGGGTGGAGCTTGCTGCGGTCTAGCAGCCTGGGGCTGAGCTCAGAATTTCCACTGCAGCTGGCAACAGCTGGGTCACTGCTGCTTCCTCCTTGGAAGAAGGGGCCCCTCCGAGAGAACCCGGAGTTCCAGTCCCAGACCACGCCCCTCCTTCCGGCCCACCAGAGTTCAGGATCCAGCAACATTCCCTTCTCTGACAACCCAGGAAAAGACCACAGAGACAAAGGCAGGAAGTCCTTCGGCACAACAGAGACGCCCTTCCTACGAGGGCTCCGCCCACCTTCTGGCTCCGCCCATCTACAGGCTCCGCCCACCCCACCGCCTCACTGCTCCTCCCCGCAGTCCCTCGCAGGTTCCTTCTCCCACCCACAAGCTAACCCTGAGGATTCCACACTTCCAGACACTGTTCAGAAGATCTAGGCCAAAGTCTAAAAGCATAATGAAATCAAATTGTGTTTCTTCTCTATCTTATCCTGTGATTCGATTTTTTCTTTTGACAGGGTCTCCCTATGTAGTCCAGGCTGGCTTGTAACTGACAGCAATTCTCCTGCCTCAGCCTCCCGAGTGCCAGATTACAGGCGTGTGCCACCACAGCCAGTATAACAGAATTTTTTAAAAACACATTACAGGGCTGGGGATGTAGCTCAGTGACACAGCAGCTGCCGGGCAAACACAAGGTCCTGATTGTTGAGAGTTCGAGACTAGCCTGGGCTACAAAGTGAGCTCAAGGACAGCCTAAACTGCACAGTGAGACCCTGTCTCAAAAAAATAATAATAAAATAAAAAATATATATATCTAATGCTTTCAAAAACAAAAAAAACCCCAAGCCAGGCATGGTGGCGTATGCTGGTAATCCCAGCATTTGGGAGGCTGAGGCAGGAGGATCACTGGGAGTTCCAGACCAGCCTGGGTCACAAAGTGAGCTCAAGGCCAGCCTGAACTGCGGAGCGAGACCCTGTCTGGAAAAGATTAAAAAACAATCAAAAACGATAAAAATACATTATGGTTTAGTACAAGAACCAAAGTGTAGAAAAGATGGGCCTAGGCAGTTATGATTCTCTTTTCTCCCATGAACCAACAATTCTGTCCCCAGCTCCCCACACAATGACGGTCATGGTGTCCTATGTTGCACCTATATCCTGCCCAGCAAGGGAGGCTGGTCGGTGTTCACACCCAGCTTTTAGAGATGGAATCTGTGCCCCGTGCCAGCAGAAACCCCTGTGATCTGCAAAGACCAAGTCACTACCTCGGAGAGCGGGGCTGACAGAGCACCCCAACAGCCTCAAGCAACTACATTTTGGGGGAAACACGTTCTGCCTCTCCTCTTCTGGGATTTGAAACAGCTAGAAGTTTTACCCAACTTGCCTTGGGAATTTCAACTAATCACTTCAGATAATTATTTAGTAATATCTGCAAAAGCTGGGCCCACGTATACCCTGTCACCCAGCAATTTTGCTCCTAGGTATAGAACGTATGTGTAAGCTCATAGCACATTCTTCATATTCACTCATAAAAGTCACAAACTGGAAACACCTCAAATGTCCAGGAAAAGAATGAGTAACCGTTATATTTCTATGATGGAAATTTATAAAGCAATTAAGAACAAAGTTTTGTTGCATGCAATAACATGAATCAATCTCAAAAACATTTAGCAAAACAAGCCAGATTTTAAAAAAAAGACAGACAGACAGACAAAGAAGCCACATATAGAAGGGTATGTGCAGCTGGGCATGGTGGTACACGCCTATAATCCCAGCATTCTGGGAGGCTGAGGCAGGGCGACAGCAAGCTCAGCCTGGGCAACTGGTTACTTTTCTTGTTGCTAAGACAAAACACTAGACACCCAAGGTTAAAGGACAGAGGGCTAATTTTGGCTCACGGTGTGCAGGGGTTTCAGTCCATGGTCAGCTGGCTCCAAGGCCGGGTGGCATGGGAGAGGGGACCACAGAGGAGAAACCGTCCATGGCAGAGCAGGGCAGGCAGAAGGCAGCCAGCAGTCAAGGAGCAAGCAGCAACACAGCAGCCCTGTTTCTGTCTCTTCTCTTCTATCCGGGCTGCTCTCCCTTGCGCCCAGGGAGGGCCTTCCCGCTCTTCACTCTCAGAACTATGGCAAACCAGCCCGTGCACCTCCAGTAATCACAGACTCTTGGTCCCAGCTTCATACACTCTAGATCCAGCCGCCCTGAAAATCCCTACCTATGACCACATGGGTAGCTGGGGGACATCTAGACACAAGCTGTAACAGCAATTTAGTGAGACCCTGTCTCAAAAATATATATATATATATTTTTTTAAAGGGCAGGGAACTAGGTATGGTGGCACACACCTGTAATCCCAGCACTCGGCAGGCTAAGGCAGGAGGATCATTTGTGAGTTCCAGACCAGCCTGGGCTACAAAGTGAGCTCAAGGTCAGCACGGAGTGCATAGCCAGACCCTGTCTCAGAAAGACAAAATACCGAAAAAAACAAAAAAGAGATGTAAGTGTCTGTTTCAAGGCTCTGTTTCCTTTGTGGAAATTCCCTGTGCTGCATACACTTTTCTGCAGGGCTGTTACACTTCAGTAAAGTTAGCAAAGCACCCAGTTCTTCCTCCTCTTCCCACCATCCCCTGACCCACATTTAATTCTTTCCTTTTCCCCATTAACCTCCTTGCCCCACCCTCAGCCTCTCCAATCATTCTCCCAAAAATACTATCTGAAATGCATCCTTTGGTGCCGAAGGAAATCAAGCTGGACCCTTCTGCACTCTGCCTTTCCACAGCAACCCTAACTGGGGTCATTCCCTGCACTCTGCACCTTGGGACTCAAAGGGTCTTTGTGGGTTCGAAGCTGGATGACTGCCTCTTTCTTCACCTCTACCTTTTTCTTTTTTTTTTTTTGGACAAGGTCTTGCTTATGTAGTTCAGGCTGTTCTCAAACTCCTTGTGTTGTTCATGCTGGCTTGGAACTTACAGCGGTCCTCCTGCCTCAGCCTTCAGAGTGCTGGAGTTACAGGCGTTCACTACCACACAGGGCCCGTCTTTCTTCACTAACATGCAGACAGAGTCTTCTGATCCCCCGGGTGTTATCACCAGCAGCAGCAACTCTCCTAGTGCAGGACTCCACTGGCTTCTCGTTTCTTCTTCCGGCCAGCTCCCATGCCTCTGGTCCCATCTACAGAGACCCTTCTAAGGACAGCTCTCTTTCTACTAAAGCTCTCAGTTCCCAGGAGAGGCTAAACTTTACAGTCAGAAATTGGGCTTCAATGGCCAGCCTTCCGTCAGAGAGATACGTAAGGGTTTTACATATCAGTGGACGGAAGAAGAATTTTTTAAAAGACAGGGTGCTGAGACACCTGGCAACTAGGAGACAGAAGCACCACACTACACTACAACACTTCAGCACAACGGCATCTGGCAAGAGGCCAGAATCTCGAGTCTGCCCCGCCCCGGCCATCACGCACATCTACCAACTTACGGCTGACACAGCTTGACAAGGTCCTGGTCAGTTGTGCCCGGCTGCAATCCCCGGATGTAAAGGTTTGTTTTGCTCAGCTGGTCGTTCCCACTGCCCCCACTGCTGCTGTTGGGGGTGCTGTTGCTTGGACTGGGCGGTGCCATCTGCTGCGACAGTGACACATACGGCTGCAGGGAGACACAAAGAACAGGGGTCAGAGAGATGGTACATTTATGTGCTGGAGACTGAGGGAGATCCTGGCTCCCTGGAAGAAAATGTTTCCAAATGTTAATAGTAATGAACTCAACAGGAGGATAAACAATTAGAAATAAAAAGTTAAAGGAATTCTGTCACAGACTAAAATATATGTTAACTCTTCAGTCGGGCATAGTAGTACTGACACCAGTAACCCCAGCACTTGGAAGGCTGAGGCACGAGGGTTGCCTTGAGTTCAAGGCCAGCCTGAGGTTTGTAGTGAGTTCAAGGCCACCCTGAACTACATACAGAAACCCTGTCTCAAAGAAAAAAAAAAAAAAAAACACTTTCTAGTATAACTCTATCTGATACCACTTCCATTGAATAATTAGCTCCCGGGAGATGAATGCTAATTTCATCTCCAGATATTTTCCTGGCTGTCTTAGTGGCAGTGGTGGTAATGACTATGGTAGTAACAAAAGAAAAAGAAAAAGATGAGTATCAAAAAGGGTAGCTCTTCTGCCAGTAAAAGCTTCATGTGAAATGTGCCTCTTAGATTTCATACCTCTGGGCCTCAGCAAATTTCAAAATAAAAGGCTGAAGATGTAGCTTATCGGTGGAGTGTTTAATTGGTCTTTTTTTTTTTTTTAATAACAGAACTCAAACCCAGGACCTTGTGCTTGCCAGGCAGGTGCTTGTGTTGCTGAGCTGCACCCCCTGCCCTGTTTTTAGGTTTGCTTTTGGTTTTTTTCTTTCTGAGACAGGGTCTCACTGTGCAGTTCACGCCGGCCTTGAGCTCACTTCACAGCCTAGGCTGGCCTCAAACTCACAACAATCCTCCTGCCTCAGCCTAGCATCACAATCACAAGTATGCACACCACGCTCAGGCAGATTTATTTCAGCACTCCCCCCGCTCTCACTCTGCTCTCATGAAGCAGAACTGAGTAACAGAAACCTTAAATACTGGTACTACCCAAGTGAAGGCACACAGCCAAGGAAACACAGGCAGCAGTCCTTTTTTTTTTTTTTTTCTGTCTGTTTGAGACAGGGTCTCCCTGTGCAGTTCAGGCTGGCCTTGAGCTCACTTTGTAGCCCAGGCTGGCCTGGAACTCGCAACGATCCTCCTGCCTCAGCCTCCCGAGTACTGGGATGACAGGCGTGCGCCACAACCAGCCGCGCAGCCCTGTACAGGACGTCACATCTTTCATTTCTCTCCCTTCTGCCAAAAGAAGGGTTCTAACTTCCTGGCTCCTAAGTTCTACTCAGGGCAAAAGAGTCAGAGTAGAAGGGTCTGAACTATGAATCGGGTGGGGTGTGGGAGGACAACCCCTGAGAGAGACAACCGTGGGCCGGGGCAGGAGCCAGGGCCAGGGACGGGGACGCTGCTCAGTGTTGCAAGTACCCTTAGCACACAGGAAGACCGACCTTAGACCCCTAGCACTGTCAAAAGCAAAACCAAACCGAAGGCGCCTGGACCCAGCAGGGAGCTGGCTCCCGTGACACACACGGTGACGTACACGGTGGCGGCGCGGCCCTTTTCCCACTGTGTGTAGGCAGCACAAACCCAGGCACAGCCAGCCGTGGCAGCACACGCCTGTAATTCCAGCACTTGGGAGGCTGAGGCAGGAGGATCAAGGCAAGCTCAAGGCCAGCCCGGGCTGCATAGTAAGTTTAAAGACGGAAAGCCTGAACTAACAGAGCGAGACCCTGTTTCAAAAAGAAAAAAAACAAGAAAAACGAAAAAACCCAGGCTCCTTAAATAACTCACAATGCCACCAGCCTGACAGCATACGGCAGGGTGACAGCACCTCATCCCTCAGTGCTTATACCCTTCCTGCATAGGACCAGGGAACCTGTGTGCATGCCTAAAGCTATATCAGCTTCTTAGGACAGAACAGGGAGCTCTGGTCTTTGAAGCTGAAGTCTGAACAGACAGACAGCCACTCGTGGAGAACTGGCAGGGACGCGACCAGATGTCGCTGAGGTTACTCTGCGTTCCCAAACCCCCACTGTGCAGCCTGGCCAGGAGACTGAGTCTTTCAGAAGGAAGCAAGATGCGACCTGAAACAGAACAGCACCAGCTGCATTTCAAAGCTCACAGCAGAGGCGCTAACCTGAAGGGGTGTGTGTGCGTCTCTTCTTCCACAGCCCAGTTGCTTCGGATAAAGGAGAAAGGAAACGTACGCCTCTCGATTACTCTACTCTATATCGTTGTTGACCTTTCTGGTTTTATTTTATTTTATTTTTGAGCAGGGTCTTGCTCTGCAGCTCAGACTGTCCTTAAACTCATTATGTAGCCCAGGCCAGCCTTGAACTCGCAGCAATCTTGCCTCAGCCTCCCAAGTGCTGGGATTATTGGCGTCCGCTACCCTACCCTACTTTCTTTTTTGTTTTTGTTTTTTGATTTATGTTTCTCTGAGACATGGTCTTGTTATGCAGTTCAGGCTAGCTTCCAACTCAGAGCAATCTTCCTGCCTCAGCCTCCTGAGTGCTGGATGACAAATGTGTGCCATCATGCCTGGCCAAGCCTATTTCCAACATTTGCTACTACTTCATTTTGATCAGAAATACAGAGATCACATACCCAGAAACCTCAGGAGACACCGGCACCCCCTTTCCTCACCCTCACACTACTCATTCAAAGAAAGTCCACACTGGTGAGTATGGACTTGGTGTTTGTACTGGGGCTGGAACCCAGGGCCTTTGCACTGAGTTCATTCCCAGCCCTTTTCTTGTTTATGCGGTTTTTTGTTTTTTGACTCTTTGAGACAGGGTCTCCCTGTGCAGTTCAGGCTGGCCTTGAGCTCACTTTGGAGCCCAGGCTGGTCTCAAACTCCCAATGACCCTCCTGCCTCAGCCTCCCAAGTGCTGGAATTACAGGTGTGTGCCATCATGCCTAGCTGTTGGTTATATCTTTTGTTGTTCAGAAGCTTTTCAATTTGATATGATCCCCTTTGTTGAGTCTTGATGTTATTTCCTGTGCAATTAGGATTCTGTTCACAAAGTCTGCCTACACCTATGTCTTCAAGAGTTTTACCTGTTTTATCTTCCAGCTGATTAAGTCACACCTTATTTTAAAGGCGGGTAGGAGCAGTGGCACATGCTTATAACCCAGCTACTCCAGAGACTGATGTAGGAGGGTCCCAAGTTTGAGGTCAGCCTGGGCAAATTAGTGAGGCATTACCTCAAAAAAAAAATTTTTTTTTGGTCTTTTTGAGACAGGTTCTCTCTATGCAGGTCAGGCTGGCCTTGAGCTCACTCTGTAGCCCAGGCTGGTCTCAAGCTTACAAGGATCCTCCTGTCTCAGCCTCCTAAGTGCTAAGATTACAGGTGTGCTCTACCATGCCCAGCAGACAAATTTTTTGCAAGGGGGTGGGGAGATGTAGCTCAGCACTCCCTGGGTTCAATCCCCAGTACAAAAGAAGTGGGGGGAGATGCCAAGAAGGTAGCTCAGTGGCAGAGCACTTGCCAAGTATGTGCGAACCGCCTGGGTTGGTTCCCAGGACATGGACACGTACACACACATACACACAAACACACACACAGCAAAAATACGACAAATCCCTACATACTTAGCTTCAAAAATTACTCACTAAGGAACATTTCTTTCTTTCTCTTTCTCTCTCTCTCTCTTTTTTTTTTCCTGTCCTTTTGAGAGAGTCTCACTGTGCAGTTCAGGCTGGCCTTGAGCTCACCATGTAGCCCAGGCTGGTCTCGAACTCACAGTGATCCTCCTGCCTCAGCCTCCCAGGTGCTGGAAACAGCCCCGTGAATAAACTTATCTCATTGGCACCTTCACCTATTTTCTTACCCCTCCACATTATTTCAAAGCAAATCTCGGTTGTATTATTTTATACCCACGTATTTCAGCATGTTACTGTGAAACAACTCTTTTTAAAACATAAATAAGACAAGCACAGTGGCACATGACAGTAAGAAGGCTGAGGTGAGGGAATCACTTGAGCCCACAAGTTCAAAACCAAAATAAAAAGCAATACAGGGTGGTGCCCCTGTAATCCCAGCACTGGGGAGGCTGAGGCAGGAGGATTGCTGGGAGTTTCAGGCAAGCCTGGCTACATAATGAGTCTAAGACTAGCCTGAACTCTACATAGCAACACACTGTCTTAAAAAACAAAACAAAACCTAAAGTCATAGTTTGTTAACTTATAAAGTATCCAGTTGAAGTTTCCAAAAAGTGCAAGTATACTGTCCCATAAATGTATGAATCTTGTATTTTCTTTTAAAGTTTGTTTGAAAGAAGGTCTATGTATGGTGATCTGTTATTAGGTCTAACATTTTTCTTTGCCAACAGGTTTTCTGTCTGTGACTTTGTGGGTTTTTTTTTTTTTTTTTTGCAGTTTACCTATTTTTATTTACTTATTTATTTTTGTCTTTCTGAGGCAGGGTCTCGCTCTGCAGCTCAGCCTGGCCTTGAGTTGACTTTGTAGACCAGGCTGGTCTTGAACTCACAAGGATCCTCCTACCTTAGCCTCCCGAGTCCTGGGATTACAGGCGTGCACCACCACACCCAGCTTCTTCTTTGCAGTTCATGGAAGAAATTACATCAGTTGCCATGCAGCAGCATAAATCCTAACCCATTCAGTATCCATTTATTAGCTCTGCATGGTGGCACATGCCCATAATCCCAGCACTTAGGAGGCTGAGGCAGCAGGATCGCCACAAATCTGAGGCCAGCTTGGGCTACATAGTTCAGGGGTGGCCTAAACTACGTAGGAAGACCCCCATCTCAAAAAATAAAACACAAAAAACGAACAGCTGGGTATGGTGGTACAGGCTCCTAATCCCAGTACTAGGGAGGCTGAGGCAGGAGGATTGCAGTGAGTTCAAGGCCAGCCTAAAATACATAGTGAGGCCTTGCTTAAAAAAAAAAAAAAAAAAAAAAACAGAAAAGAGGGCTGGGGATATAGCTCAGTGGAGTAAGTGCCTGCCTGACAAGCACAGGGTCCTGAGTTTGATCCCCAGTACCGCCAAAACAACAACAACAACAACAACAACAAAAACAGAAAAGAAGAAGAATGTATTAAGTGTCTCCTATACAGAGAAGAAAGAATCCATCACTAAGGGGACCAGAGATGTAGTTGGGGAGGCGGTAAAAAGAATTAAGATGTAACGCGGACATGTGCCAACTGCCCAGGGTGAACACGATCGTTAGGGTCTGCAAACGTGTACTAATGAAAATAAAATATGTTCAAAAAGAACCTACAATTGTTTTTGTACCTATGTGCAGCGCTGGAAATGCTATGAGAATGCCAACAAGGCCATGAAACACACCAAACACCAACCCGAAACCTCGTGGCAACAGCACAAATGTGGCCCCGCTCCAGCCTCTCAGAGGTGATTACTGGTATTAACGACGAGAAAACAAAGTGGGGGCCAGCGTGGCTCCGCACGCCCGCCACCCTCGCGCCCACCACCCACACACCTGTACTCTGAGAGGTGGAGGCAAAAGCATTCCAAGTTCAAGTCCAGCCTGAGTAATTTAGTGACTTGGCAGCACCCTGTCTCCAAGCAAAAAATTTTTACAAAACGGTGGAGGTAGTTCATTGCAAAGGCCCTGGATTCAATCCCCGACGGCAAAGCAAAACAGGAAAAGTCAACACAGGAACGTGGCAACTGCCAGAGCATCACAGCAGATGTAGATAAGGCAGTGCCAAGAGGCTGAGGTAGGAGGAGCAAGAATTTGAGGCCAAGCTGAGCGTGGTGACGCACGCCTGTAATCCCAGCACCTGGGAGGCTGAGGCAGGAGGATCACTGTGAGTTTGAGACCAGGGCGGACTACATAGTTCAAGGCCCACCAGAACTACATAGAGAGACCCTATCTCAAAAAGACAAGAACAAAAAAAAGAGTGTTCAGGGGCCGGGGATGTAACTCCGTGGCACAAGCGCCTGCCTGGCAAGCACAAGGTCCTGAGTTCAAGGCCCAATACCAAAAAAAAAAATTCAAGACCAGCTTGTGATTTATGGCAGGTTCAAAGCCAGCCTGGAGTGCACAGTGAGACCCTAACTCAAAGACACAAAACAGAAACAGAGCTGGGCGTGGCAGTGACACTTGCAATCCCATCCCCTAGGGAGGCTTGGACTCAGGACCATAAACTCGAGGCTCCCCTGGACAGTATACACTGGACTGGGGTGTACCTCAGTGGCACCGTGCCCCTGGATTTGACACCCACCGGCACACAGGCATCTAAGGACCTATTATTTTACTATGTTTTCCTCAGGCAGAAGGGAGGGAAATTAGCATGTCCGAGGCCTGGAGATCTGCCCTACCCCAGGCCCTGTGGGATTCTGTTCTGTACTAGAATCTTCACAAGATGAGATGTGCACCCTGTCCACTCTGGTGTTTACAGATGGAAACACTAGGCTTCTGAGGAGGGAGGCGCTTTTCCATTACAATGCTGGAGGGTCTCTGACTGAGGTCATCTAGCTCCCAAGTGCACATCTTGTCCATTGCTGTTCCTGAACTAACCAGGCAATGGCTCTCACCAACTGTAACCCTCAATTAACAAGAAAAAAAAGTATTTGAAGATATCAATGGATAAAGCAATAACCACTGTTGAGACCATGTCACCTTGTCTATAGATCAGTTGTGATTGTACTATTTTTATGCTAAAAAAAAAAGTATTTCTGAAATGTGTTGAGATCAGCAGAGATTCTGCTTTATCATTTTTATCTGAATCAAAAAAAAAAAAAAAAAAACCTGGGCTGCGGCCTGGTGGTGCCTGCCTTTAATCCCAGCACTTGGGAAGCTGAGGCAGGGGGATGGTTGCAAGTTTGAGACCAGCCTGGGCTACAAAGTGAGCTCAAGGCCAGCCTGAACTGCACAGGGAGACCCTGTCTCAAAACAATAACAAGTTGTTATTGTTTTGAGACAGGGTCTCACTACGTAGTTCAGGCTGGCCTTCAGCTCACTATGGTGATCCTCCCGCCTCAGCCTCTAAGGCCATGGCTGGGATGACAAACATGTGTCACCACAACTGGCTCAAAATCTGCTATATTTGAGCACTGGTCTGATAAGTTGAAATGGAACCAAATGAAGACAATGTGGCGAAAGAGAAAGTGACGGACACAGTGCGGTCTTGTTGGCGTCCCTCACACAGAGCGCACATCCCCACTCCAGATGCTTCTCTCCGTAGAGAAGGCCAGACATGATCGCATCACCCCACCCCGATGACCAGCAATTCCCAAAGAAGCCCAGCGGCCCAGCTCCTCCTTTCCAGCATGAGGTCCAGTGCTGGGAGAAGTGTGCGTGAGCTCTGCTGCTCAGTAGGGTGAGTGTTAGTGCAATAGTTACGGCTTATTTGATTGTACTCTAAAGGCTGCTTGTATTGAAGTGGATACAACTGTCAGATCCTGGCTCCCAGATATATCGAGCAATCCCCCTCCTCCCTCCCGCCCTTTTCGCTTTTTGGCAGTTCTAGGGACTGAATCCCAAGAGCTCTGAGCTACACACTCAGCCCTTGACGGTTTTTTTTTTCCTTGTGAGACAGGTCTTGCTACACTACCCAGGCTGACTCTGCCTGGGAGCTGGGAGGGCTCTGTGTGTCGCCGCTGCCAATGGAAGGCGGTGGGAACCAGTTCTTGATGTCAGCCTCATATCCCAAGATGCGTTACTTTCATTCCCACCTGCTACACTCTTTTCTAATCTCTCAGGTGGGATGTAGGGGAAAATGCTTCAAATTAAAACTTTCACGTTCCAACAATCTTTAAAGGCAAGGCAAGCCGGGCGTGGTGATGCACGCCTGTCATCCCAGCACTCAGGAGGCTGAGGCAGGAGGATCGTTGTGAGTTTGAGACCAGCCTGGGCTACAAAGTGAGTTCAAGGCCAGCCTGAACTGCATAGTGAGACCCTGTCTCAAACAGACAAAAAATAAACAAACAACCCCCTCCCCAAAACTCACTATGTGCTGGTCTCATACTCCATGGTGACCCCTGGGATTACAGGTGTGCACCATCACCTCCAGCTTTACTTTTTATAGAATTCTAAAGCTATTCACAATTCTTTCAGCAATTGGTGAGGCAATGAGCCAGCCCTAAATTTTTTTTTTAAGTATACATTTTATCACAATTGATCCCACTACCTAGTGAAAGTGATTAAAACACAGTCTCAAAAGTCATAAAGACTTAGGTTTAATTCCATCAAGGCCATGTATCAGCTGTATGACTGTGGGTACGCTGCTTAACCTAAGCTCTGTAAGGGGCACATCACCTAAGGAAAAGAACTGTTTTGAGGGTAAAAATAAACACATGTAGCCGGGTGTGGTGGCACATGCCTGTAATCCCAGCACTTGGGAGGCTGAGGCAGGAGGATCGTTGCGTGTTTGAGACCAGCCTGGGCTACAAAGTGAGCTCAAGGTCTGCCTGAACTGCATAGCGAGACCCTGTCACAAGAAGAAGAAAAACAAAAAAACAGACAGTGGGAGATTTTGACTGGAATATATACAAATAAAACCTCCTAGATCCTACTAAAATTATTATAAAGGTATAAAAAAGACATAAAACTCACAGGGTGGAAGCACACTCCTGTGATGCACATACCTGGAAGCTGAGGTAGGAGGATCTAAAGTTCAAGCCCAGCTGGGGCAACTTCATAATTTAGTGAGGCCCTGTCTCAAATTTAAAAAGGGCTGGGATATAGCTCAGAATGAAGGTCTTGTGTTCAGTCCCTACTACCACAAAAAACAAAAACCCCATAAACCTCCAAAGACAAAGAGGCCAGCATGTTAGAAGCTGAACATCAGACAGATCAGTGGTGTAAGACTCAGAACAGCAAAGAAACCCAAGAGCTCGCAAGAACAGAACAAGGAGAGCCGGGCATAGTGACGCACAACTGTAATCCCCGCACTCCGGAGGCTGAGGCAGGAGGATCGTTGAGTTCGAAACCAGCCTGGGCTACAAAGTGAGCTCAAGGCCAGCCGGAACTGCACAGCAAGACCCTGTCTCAAAAAGACAAAGAAAAGAAAGAAATCAAGGAGAACCATGATTCTTTTCTAAAATTCCACGAAGGCTCAGATATTGGAAGCACCAGGAATAAAACAAAAAAACCAAAGACAGGAGTATTCATCACACCACTTACCACTACCCACGTCTATCTCTTCCCTGGAAGAAACCAGTCTTTGCAGAGGATGCACCAGAGGGGCTGGACTCACAGTCACAGGCACAGCTGCACAGGAATGAATACAAACCCAAACCCACAGGGATTAAGTCACATTCCCAGCCGGCCCTCCAGACCCACGCCTCCTAGGAGGCCACGGGGTTTCTCCCTGGGAAACTGACCAGCCCAGAGGAAACGGCCCATGAACGCTGACGTTCAGGGCAAGCCCTGGACATCAGCTTGGTTACCCCGGCAAGACCTTCCTGAGCCAACAGGGCTTCAATCTGGTTAATGTCGTCGACTCAACCCCAAATCCTCAGACATTAAAGGAAACTCTTTGAAGTTACAGACCAAACCAAACAAATAGAAAACCAAAAGCGAACTCAAAAGAAAAAAAAGGTACTTGAAGAAAAAATATTATAACATAAGAAAGATCAAGAGAAGTACTATAAGATACACAGAAAACTTTTAAAAAACTTCCCATAAAGTAAGACTAGAAGATTTTTTTTTTCTTAAGCATAAAACTGGAAAGGTCGTGTGTGGTGGTGCAGGCCTGGAATTCCAGCATGCGGGAGGCTGACGCAGGAGGATCATTGGATCACTGCGAGTTCAAGACCAGCCTGGGCTACAGAGTGAACTCAAGGCCAGCCTGAACTGCATAGTGAGACCCTGTCTCAAAAAGACAAAAATAAAGTATAAAACTAGAAAGAGCTGGGGGATGGGGGATGTATGCCTGTAACCTCAAAACTCAGGAAACTGAGGCAGGAGGATCACCACAGTTTGAGGCCAGCCTGGGCTACACAGCAAGACCCTATTTCAAAAAAACAAAAACCAAAACAAAATAAGAACAGAAGATGGCCAGGTGTGGTGGCAAACGCCTGTAATCCCAGCACTCGGGAGGCTGAGGCAGGATTGTTGCGAGTTTGAGACCAGCCTGGGCTACAAAGTGAGCGTAAGGTCAGCCTGAACTACACAGGGAGACCCTGTCTCAAAAAAAAAAAAAAAAAAAAAAAGACACTGGGCGTGGTGGCACACACCTGTAATCCCAGTGTTCAGGAGGCTGAGGCAGGAGGATCACAGCCAGCCTGGGCTACAAAGTGAGTTCAAGCCCAGCCTGAACTACATAGTGAGACCTTGTCCCAAAAAGCAACCAAACGAACAAACAGAAAACAAAAAGAGTTCTGTGATGTATCTCAGGCTGACCTCAAACTCACAACAACCCTCCTGCTTCAGCCGCCCAATTGCTGGGATTATAGGCATGCGCTACCACATTAGGATTTTTTTTTTTGTAATATGCAGTTCAGACTGGCCTTAAATTCACTAAGTGGCCCAGGCTGGCCTTGAACTCACAGCAACCCCAACTGCCTCAGCCTGGCAAGTGCTGGTATTTCAGGCATGCACCACCACGCCCAGAAACATCCAGTTTAATGCTATTTTTTCAGAGAAGAAAAATCTATCCAAACATTCATTTGGAGTTCCAAGGGACTCCAAATAGCCAAAATAATCTTGCAAAGGATGGACAAAGTTGGAAGCTCCACACATTCTGATTTCAAAATCACAGTAATAAAAAGTTTGGTATTAGCATAGTATCATTATGGCTTAAAAAAATTGTTAGGGCTTCAATGTGTCCCCCAACATTCCCCATGTTAGGACCTAATCCCCCAATGCATATGTCAATGGTGGTTTTTTTTTTTTTGGTTTTTTTTTTTGTCTTTTTGAGACAGGGTCTTGGTATGCAGTTCAGGCTGGCCTTGAGCTCACTTTGTAGCCCAGGCTGCTCTCAAACTCTCAACGATCCTCCTGCCTCAGCCTCCAGGGTGCTGGGATTACAGGCGTGCACCACCACGCCCAGCATCAATGGTGTTTTGAAGTTGAACCTTACTGAGATAATTAGAGAAGGTTACAGGTAAGGCCCCTGGCAGCATTACTGGAGCACAGGAGAGGCCCGGGTCTGAGCTAGTGAGAGTGTTCTGTCTTGTCAAGTGATATTCTCCATGTGATCAGGATGAAGCCAAAAGCCCTCAGCAGAGCTGACACCAGGCCCTTGGACTTCCCAGCACCCGAACTGTGAGGCAAATAAACTGCCATTCTTTTGTTTGGTTGTTGAGTCAGGGTCTGGCTATTTTAATTCAGGTTGGCCTTGAACTCACTATGTAGCCCAGGCTGGTCTCAAACTCACTGCGGCCCTCCTGGACCAAATCTCCAATGAAATGCCACCCCACACCCATGAGGTCTGGACTCGTCCCTGAAGTTTATGGGTTGGAAGCCTAAGGCCAAATGCAACAGAGTTGGCAGGTGAGACCTAGGAAGAGGTGATCACGTCACAAGGGCTCTGTATTTACCAATGTATTAACATCAGCAGTGGCCCGAGGTATAATCCCACCGCACGCTCACTGTGTAGCTCAGGCTGTCCTTGAACTTGCAGTGATCCTCCTGCCTCAGCATCCCAAGTGCTGGGATTATAGGCATGCACTACCACACCTGGGCAAAAGAACCTATCTCGAAGTAAAAAGAAGCCAGGTTACATGCCTGGAATTCCAGCACTCTGGGTGGCTAAAGCTGGGGAGGATCACAAGTTTGAGCTCAGCCTGAGCGACTTATTGAATTAGTGAGACCTTGTCTCAAAATAAACCATAAAAATGGTTGGGGATGTTGCACAGTATGAAGAAGACCCTGGGTTCATTCGCCAGGACTACAAAACAAACATTTAAAAATAAAAAAGTAAGTAAACAGGAGCGGGGTTATAACTGAAGGACAGAGCACCCGCCCGCTGTTCAGGGGCCACTGGGCCCCGATTTTAAAATAAAAAGGATGAGCCAGGCATGGTGGCCAGGCCTATAATCCCAGAACTCAGCGGGGTCAGGGAAGGAGGACCGCTGTGAGTTCGAGACCAGCCTGGGCTACAAAGTGAGCTCGAGGCCAGCCTGAGCTGCAGAGTGGAGACTGTGTCTCAAAAAGACAACTACCGTCTGAGTCACGCAGGCAGGGAACTTGGGTGTTCGGTGAATGCAGGCAGGAAATAGCAGAGCTTGCCAGAGGCTGGAGGACCGGAACATGAGGGATAGGCACAGCAGCCACGGAGCTCCTACCCTACAAGAGGAGCTTAGCGGACAAGGTGAAGCTGTGACTCCAGTGAAGTGTATGGGTAAATGACAAGTTTTATTTTACGTGTATTTTGCTAAAATCAAAAACAAAAGTTAAAGCTGGGCATGGTGGCACATGTCTATAGGTCCAACTACTCAGGAGGCTGAGGCAGGAGGACTGGGAGTTTGAGGACAGTGTGGACAACGTGGGAAGACCCTGTCTGAGAAGGGTACGGAGGCCGAGTGTGCGGCTCCGTGGGGAGCAAATGCTTGAGGCCCTCGGTTAATCCCCAGCAGGATACCTGGGGTCAAAAACCATCACCTCGTTTACACACAGACAGGAATTAAAGGTAACGGGATCATATTTCCACAGGCCGTTTCAGTTCTGTTGACCTTAAAGATCATTTACTGTGTCCCAGGCATTTGGAAAGAGTCGGATTGGGTAGGAGCCACTGCTCTGCCATTGGCTGGGGGCTCCGGGAGAAAAAGATGAACCAAAATGCAGTGATGCCAAAGCGTTCCAACGGAGCATCTTGAAGGATGAAGCTGCTTCTTGGAGATGAAGAGGATGATGACAGTTTCGCACAGCAGGGGAGGAGCAGGCAGGGGATCTGCTTTAAATACGATTGGTTCGTTCGTTCACTTTAACAGACCTAAATGGAGGCGGCAACCGTGACAGACAGAGGACCACACTTGAAGTAAAATTCTACAGGTGCCATGATGCAGACGGCAGGCCAAGCTGTCAGGCCGGATATATGGTGACAGAGAAAGAAGGGTAGACATAAAAGGGTAAGGACTGAGTCCTAGGTCACTACACAATTTATCTTTTCTTTTTTTTTGAGACAGGGTCTCGCTATACAGTTCAGGCTGGCCTAGAGCTCGCTTTATAGCCCAGGCTGGTCTCAAACTCACAAAGATCCTCCTGCCTCAGCCTCCCAGTGCTGGGATTACAGACGTGCGCCACCTCACCTGCCTACGTGAATCCCTTCTTAAAGCCAAAGGAAAACAGTTTCTCAAGGAGCACAGTGATCACCTATGGCACGTTCCAACAACAGGCTGTGTACTTCACTATGCAAAAGTCACAGCAGACTCTCATCCAAGCAGTTTTGGGGCAGTGACGGGAGTCAAGGTTTCATCCGATTTGTTTTATTTTATTTTATTTTATTTTTTGCGGTACTGGGGATCGAACTCAGGACCCTGCGCTTGCTAGGCAAGCGCTTATTCCACTGAGTTATATCCCCAGCCCCCCGATTTGTTTTAAAAATCATGGGAGGGAGAGAGAGAGAGAGAGGTGGGCAGGCAGGCAGGTGGGCAAGAGTAAGTGGGGAAAGAGAGACAGACTGATATTACCAAAAAGTACAGATGATGTGAATCTACATTTTATTTACTACTGATGGGAACAAATTTGGTACAATATACTTTGGAGAGCAACTTAGTATTATTTCCTAGAGCTGAATATAAGTTGAGCATTTCTAAATGTGAAATCTGAAATGCTCTGAAATTCAAAACTTTTTTTTCCTCGGTTTTTTGAGACAGGATCTCACTAAGTAGTTCAGGCTGGCCTTAAACTCATTATAGAACCCAGGCTGGCCTCGAACTCACAGTGAGCCTCCTGCCTGAGCCTTCCAAGTGCTAGGATTACAGGAGTGTGCCACCATACCTGGCGGAAATTCAAAACTTTCTGAGTGCCAACATGACAAAAATCAAGAATTTTAACATTTTGGAGCATTTCAGATTTAGGGGTAAGGATGCTCAACCAGTGTATGCAAGTATCCCAAACTCCAAAATATTCTGAAATTACTTCGGTCCCAAACTTTTTTTCCGGGGGGTGGGTGGGTACTGGGAACTGAACTCAGGACCTCATGCTTGCCAGGTAGGAGCTGTGCCACTGAGCTAAACCCCCCAGTGGTCCCAAAAATTCTGAATAAAGGGTATTCAACTAATATTCACATACCTTATGACTCAGCAACCCACTCCAGTGGATAAGCCCCTTAGAAACTCTTACACAATAGATGATCTATTTGACAACGTTCAGAGCCAGGTGTTGCGGTGTGCACCTGTGATCCTTGCACTAGGGAAGCTGAGGCAGGAGGACTGGCATGAGTTAGAGGTCAGCCTGGCCTCCATAATGAGGTAAAGGCCAGCATGTACTACATAGCAAGAACCTGTTCTCCTCTGAAAAAAAAAAAAAATGACAGTGGGTAATAGATTCAGGTTCAAATCTGACCTGAGCCACTTATCAGCAGAGTGACTATTAAATTTCCTGAAACTCATTTTTCATCTATAAAATGGGTATAATAATGAAGTTATTATAAGAATAAAATGAAATTTTAAAACATAGAAGTGAAATAATACATGAATATATGTTATTATATGATTTTTTTTTAATTTTTGAGACAGGGTCTCAGCATACACTTTAGGCTGGCCTTGAGCTCACTTTGTAGCCTAGGCTGGTATCAAACTCACAACGATCCTCCTGCCTCAGCCTCCCAAGTGCTGGGATTACACGCATGCACCACCAGGCCCACCTGCTTATTTTTGGGTTTTGTGGGGGTTTTTGGTTTTTTTGAGACAGAGTCTCACTATGTAGCTCAGGCTGACCTCAAACTCAGTCCCTGAGCCTCCAGAGAACTAGGATTACAGGTGTGCACCACTACACCAGGCTATATTGACAGTTATATAAAGCAATTAAAATAATGAAACCGGTGAGTTAAACATGATTGTTGGTTTGTTTGCTTGTTTGTTTGTGACAGGGTCTCACTGTGTAGTTTTAGACTGGCTTTGAACCCATTATATAAGGCCAGGCTGGCCTCAAACTCATGGAGATCCTCCTACCTCAGCCTCCCAAGTGCTGGGATTACAAGCATGTGCCACCATGCCCAGCTTTAAACATGACTTTAAAGCTATGTTTTTTAAAAGGCAAGAGAGCCGGGCGTGGTACCGCACGCCTATAATCCCAGCACTCAGGAGGCTGAGGCAAGAGGATCCTTGCGAGTTTTGAGACCAGACTGGGCTACAAAGTGAGCTCGATGCCAGCCTGAACTGCACAGCGAGACCCTGTCTCAAAAAGACAATAAAGAAGAAAAAGAAAAAGAACAATAAATAGAAAGTGTAATATAGTGGTCACCTCGTGGAAGGGGGCAGGGGGTGGGATGGGAAGAAATGCATGGCTGTGTGTAACTCTTGGGTGATAATTCTAGTACTTTAGTAGGAACACGAGTTCACAGATGCTCCTTGTAGGCTTTATAACTATGCATAATCGTTATTAAATAACAGAGGAAAGACCAGAAAGAGCAAGTGCACACAAGTTTGGTTTTTGGTTTTTTGGAGACAGGTTCTTGCTGTGTAGTCTAGACTGGCCTCAAAATCTCAGTCCTCCAGTGGCCATGTCCCATGGGCTGGGATTACATGAATGCACCACTGTGCCCAGCTTACAACTTTTTTTTTTTTTTTTTTTGAGACAGGGTCTTGATATGCAGTTCAGGCCAGCCTTGAGCTCACTTTGTAGCCCAGACTGGTTTGAAACTTGAAGGGACCCTCCTGCCTCAGCCTCCTGAGTGCTGGGATTACAGGCATGCACCACCACACCTGATACAATTTTTAAATAAACAACTCTTTCAAGACATTTTATTCTAAAGCAAAGAAGAGAAATGGGCCAGCTATTAGAGAAGGAAGTGAGTTCCAGAAAAAGTTTTGAGGTTGGAGATGTAGCTCAGTGGCAGAGCACTTGCTTAGCAGGTGCAAGGCCCTGAGTTCAATCTCTAGCAACACACATACAAAGAAAATGAAAGTTTTGTCTTATTTGACAAGAAACAGGTGGGGATATAGCTCAGTGGCATAAGTGCCTGCCTGGCAAGTGCAAGGTCCTGAGTTCAATTCCTGGTACCAAAGAAAAAAGTTTGAAAAGAGAAATAAGACTTAATTTACATGCTGATATGTGATTATAAATATTACCAGTAATAAAAACTACATTTAAATTCAGATCTAACTCCTTATATTCAGGATTTGTAGAACACAATGTTGCCTTTTGAGACAGGGTCTCTGTTTTGTGGTTTTTGTTTTTTTTTTTTTTGTTTTTTGTCTTTTTGAGACAGGGTCTCACTATGCAGTTCAGGCTGGCCCTGAGGTTTGTAGCCCAGGATGGTCTTGAACTCGCAACAATCCTGCCTCAGCCTCATGAGTGCTGGGATTACAGGCGTGTGCCACCACACTGGACCTCTATCTCATTTTTCTGTTCCCCTATGTTTTTATAACAACTTTACTGAGCCATAACTCACACCATGCAACTCATTCATGTAAAGAATAAATTCAGTGATATTTAAATTGCAAACTTGTGCAAGCATAACCACAATCAATTTTGGAACATTTTCATTACTCTGAAAAGAAACTCAATACTCCTTACCAGTTACTTCAGACCCCCCCCAGAACCCCCCCCAACCCAAGCCCTAGTCAACCACTAATCTAATTTCTGTCCGCATGGATGTGCCTCTGCTGGACATGCCGTATAAGTGGAGTCATATCATATGCAGCCTTTATGATCAGCTTCTTTCTCTTGCATAATGTTTTCTTTCTTGCTTTTGTTTTCCCATATTGAGGACCCATTCCTGGGCTTCATGCATGTTCGGCCAGTGCTCTACCACTGAGCTACATGCCCAGTCCCGGGATGGTTTCAAGAGTCATTCACTCAGCAGCATGCCTCAGCGTTGCGTCCCTTTTCCTGCGGAACAGCTTTCCTCTGAGTTGTATTCCTCTAGTCATCAGAGGATAGAAATTCGGTTTGTCTCCGCTTTGGAGCTGCCATGAATAAGGCTGCTATGAATATTCATGGACAGGTTTCTGTGTGGACATGTGTTTCCATTTCTCCGAGATATGCATCTGAGAGTAGAATTCTGGGTACACGTAACCTTTTAAGGAACGGCCACACTGTTTGCTAAAGCAGTGGGCCATTTTCCACTGCCACTAGCAGTACCTGAAAGTTACAATTACTCCACATTGTTACCTGTCTTTCTTTTGGCG